>JAHZMV010004823.1:9075-21116 GCA_027743765.1 Coecobrya sp. COE2 | reverse complement strand
AAAAAGTTGTAAATGGACAACCGTCCAGAGATGAAGCAAGTTTCTCCTGAACTACTGCTCTTGTCTAAAAGTTATAATAAAATCATATCCTTACACCATATTTTTTTACAAAACGAGCTGAATCAAAGAGTTATCAGATTTTTTCATGCTACCGAAACTTATCCAATTCATCAGATAGAAAACTTTTTTTTCAATCGAACTTATTCCTCCGCCTTCAAAATCATTGTGTGCCATGAACCTCTATAATATCATCGTTTGCCGACGTCGTCGTCTCCACATCCCTTTCGTGTCATCATCACATATTTTCTATTTGCCATATTATGAAGATACAATATACTTATAATGAGGATCATCATTATCATTCTTAGTTTTGTAAAAAAGATACCTCTTCATTTAATCCATTGCCGAAGGAGCTGTAAAAACTATTATGAGTGCTTGTGTAAAAACGTCTGAATTCAATTGAGTAACAATAAAATACATATAAAATAATTATAATCACTTCACACACAGACCAGCTTCATCATAATACACAGTATCTCATATAAAAAAAACTTTTTTACAATAAAATCCTAATGTAGTGTGCTGTTCTTTCTTCCAACGGGGAAATAATAATACTCAATCCTTCCATATCATCATCATCTTCCTCTTCATTTCTCTAAAAAAATATAATAATAGGAATACGTTCAGAGAGTCAGCAAAGAGAGAAGAGAGAGAAAGAAGAAAAGGGAATGAGAAATTCATTTGTCGCGTCTTGCGGGCGGATGTAAGCACTTCATTTTTATGATTAAAGGCTTGATCACTTACACAAGCCGACAATTTTTATTTGCTTCTCTTCAGTCAGTCACTTGGACATTTGAATATGAAAAAAAAACTCTAACACTACTACTTCTACTCCTTCGGCTTTTTTCTCTTTTCAATTTGTTTCGTGTAATAATATTAGTGATTCTAACCAGTCACTACATAATATGCATGTACACAATTTAGATGTGCGCCTGCTGCTTTCTATACCTTTGGCATATTACCTCTCTCTAAATATATTCTTATGCAATATTGCATTAGAGCGATAGTGTTGATCATCATAATATAATATATGGTTATTAGGATGATATGATGATTATGACCGTGCCATGATGCCATCTTGATATAACAGGACACGAACATTATACAGTTTCGTTACTTTGCTAACTACACATTATAATTTCATTATTCATCATCAACACACCGTAATATATGATTCTTTCTTCTGTGTGCACTACCCTCTCCGATATTACACGGTATCCATCTTTCTCTTTTAAAAAAGCGAACTGTCAAATTTACCGTGTCTTCTTGAAGAATTGTTCGTGAAGACGTTATCACTTTATTATTACACGACTATTATTATTATTATTATTTGTTATTTTTTCTATTGTGTCATGTTTTTTGAGTCTCCGATATACACAGTGCACACCTTTATGTGTAATGTGAAGTGCCTATAACGATACATAATAATAATATTAATAATTGCTGTTGTTGATGGCGAACAAAACTATTTATTTCGCTTTGTTAAATCCACGCTTTTGTCTATTTGTAGTTAGACCAATGGCCGACAATCCACAATATCGTTAAATTTTCAATATAATATACACACTTAAATTACATCACATTCATATGACCGTGTATACCTATATGTATAACTCAAAAGCGAATATAGAATATACTTTTTATGTACTTTTGTCCGTTCGTCCGGTTTTGTTATGTGAGCAATATTTTTTCAATAGTCATTGTATATTATGATGATTTCACCGTGTATGTATATATAAATATTCCGGCAACACCGGCAGCTTCAGCAGCGACAACAAGAGGAAAATACAACAATAACAATCATAATAATAATGACGATAAAAATGAGAGGAGAAATAAAAACAAAATTTTCTAAGCTTTTATTGCTAATGATATGGTGTACTCGTATAGGTAGCCTCTGTACCAACATCACCGATCTACCATACATATGTGCACATTCTGTCCGGTTTAAGTTTGTCGTTTTCTCTTGTGACAATTCTGTGAGCTATATACATAATATGTATAATAATATGCATTTGCTTTATAGCACAATACCGACATGTCACCTATCACAAAAATGTTTACATAAGTTCGGATACGTTTCACGAACAACAACATATCGACGAGACAAGGAAAACAAAATATAATATGTGTGTATTGGAACTTGTTATTTATTAGCATCCTTTATCCAACAACACACAAGACTAGAAATAGAAGAAATAATATGCTTGCAATACAATCCTCCATTTTTTTCTCACCCATCCATCCAATCCAACCCTCGATATGCCTTATTATCTGAAACGATCTCGTGTGCTTTTATACTGCCTTGTATGCATAGTCCGACAGAAAAAAGGTGTTTTTCTTGCTGTGTCGCCTGTCTCCAAGTTTAAAAATATTTGCAGATTCATATTTCAAAAGAAGCTCCGTCCGTCCACGCCTGTTTTGTACAAAGCATAAGAGTTCATGTGACTATTTTCTATTTGTTTTTTATCGGCACAGTAGGTAGTACACGATGTGTTATGCATTCATATCCTGTGTAGGAGACTCCCAATTTATTTGTATTCACAGTATAACTTTGTTCACACCTTCAAATAAAAAAACAGACAAACTTTTTTCAGGGGAGAGAACTAAACAAGAGAGAAACAAATAATAATAATAATAACAGGGTAAGGCAGCGCTTGCATATCCACCGTAACTCAGCATCAGCAAAACGAGTGTATATAAAGATTAAGTTGAATGCGTGACATTTTCATGAAATAATGCATTGAATCCAATTGAATTGTTGTAGTTGCAGGAAAAAGTTGAAACAAGCAAACGGAAAATCTATTTTTGTAGGATTGTGTGTGTATATGAGTGTTTGGGTGTAAAAGCACAAAAAAATGAAAACAAAGAAGAAAAGCAATCTGAGCTTGTTTACACACACGTTTGCATTTTATTTTCGTATTAGCTTGCAGCAATCTTTCTGGATTAAATTTAGTTCACAATCTCACCGTTTATTCTGGTTGCCCTGAATAATGCCGATATCAAGAAAAAGAAAATCAGAATTACCTGCGTAATATATCATGAACACTGCTGTAAACACATTTATGAAAGCTGAGAAATTTATTCAAATATATAAAAGTTTCTGTTTATTTGCCATTCTCCAGTTTCAAAGAAATTCGTGCATGCCGATCGGATCCGATATCCACCGGCACTATTGCAATATCATTCAAAATATTCATACAAATCGCTTCCATTTCTCAAAGAAACTGAATGTTTCATAAATGAATGAAAATACTTGAGAAAGTGCACCGGAAACGGTTTCCACATATATTGTACATGCTCAGGGATCATTTGCAAAATCAAAAGCCGTCTTTGTATGCTTGTTTTTGTATCGTGTCAAGCAAGAGGAAGCCCATATACGTAATCCTTTTATCGGCTCAATCGACAAAGGTGTTGAATGGACATTATTTTTCTCGTTTGAAAATTCTATTATAATCACTGCAGAAAGCACTTCTTTTTGCTGAACCCATTTATTGAGTGAGGTGAATGGAGCGGCAGTAATTTCTTTGCTTTTTGTGCAGTGACTGCGGTATGGACCATGGAGTTGATAGAGATCAAACAGATGTCATGTCTGGCTGGAGTCATATATACAATCATATATAAAATATGTCCATGTATCCTTATTACGCATATGAATGTCAAATTTTACTGAGTACTTTGGTTTGGAAATGGCCACATATTATCTACTCTTCATTAACACTACAGATTACTATTGTTGTTGTGATTATTAAACTTTACAAGAAGCAAATACGCACGAAAAGTTATTTATTTGCTACAAAATAGAATCATCCAAGCATATGGAAGGGACAAATCATCCTGGATTGTATATAGACCAGCATGTGTGTGTATCGCTGGTATGTTTTACGGTGACATGGCCAGCGCACGACACAAAAGTAAGCGGAGCAGAAAGAAGCAAAACGATCAAAATGGGGATTAAAAGTATTTGTGTTGGTATTATGTAGAAAGTTTTCACACTTTTGGTGCTGAATATTATCGTGCTTATCCGATAAACATTATTATTGCCATTGCATTTTTCACAATGTTGGCCATATATCCTCGTTATTCATTGTGCTTATTATATTTCCTATGCGGCAACATTTGTCCTATGTTCTCATGAAGAAAAGGAGCTACCTATTTTACTGCATTATTTTTGAGCCTTGATCCGTCAGTAACATTATATCCCGTATTTATATGCTCTTTCAATCCAACAAAAGGATGTAGATTGTAGACGTAGATGATCCGTAAAATAACATTATTCCAGCCAACAAATGCACGATTACATTACACACAGGTCGCTCTACAATAAGTGTCCAATCAAAATTTTTACATGGATGTTCTAGTAAAAGGTAACCACTGCGATATTATAGAAAGATAAGCAAATGTGCAAGCAACAATGAGATATATTGTGCATAATGATGCGTATTATTACATTACGAATTACGAACAAAACAAGTATATTAGGCATATAACTTGAATGTAATAGTGGCTAGAAGAACAATTATCAAATTTATTTTGGAGACAAAAGGTTAAGCATTTTACTTGTTGTAAGCTAACAATGTAAATCCTTCGCTTTTATTCGTTTCATTCTTAAGTTGGTAAGTAAGTAGTGTTATCATAGCGTTATGATCAAAAAGATGCTTTGTTGTAGCCACATAGAGGGATATTTGTCGTTTAGGTATCTAACAATGCGGCTACTCTTCAGGTATATGTGAGAAGCTGTGAAATTAAGCTGCTCCGATATAAGCGCCTTAGAGGAGTACTATTAGTAGCAGCAATTTTGTTGATATTTCCGATTTATGTTCATGTTCCCCTTGTTCCGACAAGCAAGGTATATTATCTAAATGTATATTATACAATCATCATAGTTTGCTCTTGGACCTCTGCTAAGGCTATATCATTATTTAAATAAAATGGACTCGTACGTGTTTACTGAGAGATGGACAAATCTCATGACATGAGTTTGAAACAAAAGCGGATTCAGCTGAAATCCATGATGTTGATGATCTCGACGGATTTTCTGATAGTTCAGTTAATAATATGGTGATAGTATTGGCAGTAATGGAGTGGTAAAGGGTGCAGCATCTTCATAATAAGACTTCTGACACGTTCGACTGTCCGTACATGTCAATACATCCTTTTGTCTTGTTGGTTTGTCATCAAAATATTTTTCTCACAATCAACTTGTGTGCATGCCTGAAACTAATACAATCATTATTATACATCAAAAATATTTGGTAAATGTAAAAGTTTTTCTCTTGAAAAAGGATTATGAATAATGTGTAATGACAATTTTCACATTTTTCCGCTTTGTTTGACATGACAAGGAGACTGACCAGACTGCAAATGTGATTATCAATGTCCACGTCTGTCCACATATAACCGTCCATTTACCTATATAGGTACATATTACGTGTATAATGTATATATAATGTGTTTAACCTTATGCACATCTTTGCCCCTAACGTTATGCTATGACAGATATGTATTTCCATTTTGGTATAGCCCGTGCTTGACATTAGTTTTGCTGTTAAGTTGAGCGAAATTATGATTATTGAATTAGCAATTGTCTGTGTCTGATTTGTATGCTTCTTTTATTTACTAAAGATCTAAGATTTTTGTTGCCTATTTTCTACAATTTTGAATCCTGAAATATCGTAAAATTGCAATTTAATGCATTTCATTGACAAACTCAATTGGTTTCGAATGAAATGTACCCAAAACCAAATTATCTGCACAGTTATTTATTACAGCTTCAATTACAATGATAATAATGTAATTTTAAATTCTCTTGTCTATATAACATCTAATACATCTTATTTCAATGTATTTTGGACTTTCAAGGCATTCATTTATAAAGCATCGTTGTGACACAGACGATTTGGCATATCATCAAACATTACATACTTGATTGTCTACGACTAATACAACTTATTTCAATGTATTTTGGACTTTCAAGGCATTCATTTATAAAGCATCGTTGTGACACAGACGATTTGGCATATCATCAAACATTACATACTTGATTGTCTACGACAATCTAGCGATAATCTCATGAGTGATTGTTTGGCATAAAGCCTGTTATTTTCTACTCGACAAAACAAATGAATGCCTTGCATTGTCTCTTTCCTATAATAGTGATGATGATATTGCTACAACTATTATTTCGCCAGTATCCCATCTTCTAAATTTGGTTATAGTTTCAACAATGACAAATTTCAAGTTGTACAGAGATCCCAGAACTCTTTCTAATCCCATAATATTTTGGCTTTCCTCCCTTCTACGTACTTGATGTACAAACAGTACATACTACACACCAGTTGTGAACACATTGCATTATTATCCATCGACAAAATTAGTGGTTTGAAAAAATGCTGAATGATGCTAACTACCAAAATAGGAAACAACATTTTTTTTCATGATGATGGTTAACAGAAATGTTACTGTTTATAACTGGCAGATTTCATAACTTGTTCAAAACCTTCTACGTAGTTTAAAAAAATCTACAAAAATAAACTGCAAACGAATGGAATGGAGTACTCATCGCTCATCATTATATCATTCGTCTTCACATCACACATCACTGTGCTGCAAAAAAATATGAAACACTGCATGTACAAGTCATAACCACGAATGACTGCTTGCTTGTTAATACGATTATCTATTAGATCAACAAATCAAGTCAGAACATTGTAATTATGATTAACAGATGCAGTCGCAACGCGCACATTTGTTTGCATACATCCATAAAAGCTTTGATTCCTATTTGACCATTCGCAAGCAAATTTTTTGAATGCATACACAAGCTTAACTCGAAGACATAATTCATCAAATGCATGATCCGTTTTTCCTCATTCTCTAGCCCTCCGTATCTGGAAATCTTTTCTTGATGAGGACTCACAGATTGTTTCAAAACTTGGAATGACAAGTTGATCTCGCCGTTCCGCAGCCTTTTTAAAAATAAAAAATCTCTACAGAGTTAAACAATATCGTTATTATACATTTCAACATTTTTTTCCACACGGATACAGCATGAGACTTTGACTCTCTTTTCTCTTTTACCCTGTGTCGCTATTACTCTTTACATTTTACTGCTGTTATGGTGTGTTTTTAAAAGTAATGGTGTATTTATTGGCCGCGTGTACACAATGTCACTTTCCTTCATTCCGGCACTTCATCATCATGACAGGAACATAAGCTCATGTCTTAAAAGTTGGCTTAACGACATGTGTAAACTTCCGTACATAGTGTGAAAATACTCGGTGGTGGTGGTAAAATAACCGCATTCATGCATGCTATTATGTATTATTACTACTCGTTGTGTGTGCATTTACCACAAAACGACGGAACCTATTCTTCCACTTTCATGGCTGTCATTATTATTATGTAAGTTGGTTTTTCTACAACCATTTGCCCTGCTGTTTTAGTGGGAATAGATGCCAGAAAACTTATGCTATAATCCTATTCCTTGTGCAATAATACAGCGTGACAATCCTGTGATGATGATATAATGCAAACTTACATCACATTTTCCATGTGAAGTAAAATGATCATGCTCTCTGACAACAACGAGTAGTAAGGCAAACCAGCCCCAGCAGCAAGAGAGAAAAAACGGGTAAATGTGGTGATGTGGTGTAGTACACGTAATAATAATCATGTAATCGCAGTTAAGTAAAACCATGTATGGTATCTTATAATATGTTGTCGCGATATAAAATTTCCGACCCTGTAATGTATACCATTTTGTGTAAGAAAGAGCAAAGCATACTCGTTTTCTGTGTGTTTTTATATTTGTGTGAATGGATAAACTCATGCATGTGCGGTGTGTGAATGTGATGATGATGATTACACACTTTGGTTATTATCTTTCTGTTGTTTGCTTGAGAGCGAGAGAGAGAGAAGGAAAAAGCAAGCACTCCCATTATCCAATGCCACAACAGAGTGATTTTAGTCAAGGCAGGGAGCATCAGCCCTTCTGGGTTTGGCTTCACTCCAAAAACAACCCACTCTCCACCAGTTAGAAAAGGTAGCCATCGGACTCTCATGCGCTGCAAAACCTGCCTCCTTCCTTCCTTTCCTTTCTCACGTATGCATTGCTGGTGTATGTGTAGAAATGATACAGAATCAGAAAATTTTACACAAGCACACACAGTCAAGCCGCGTCATATTAATAATGTTGTGTTGTATGGTACTAACTATGATAACTCTTGTTTCTCAAGCGTGACAAATAAAATATTTTTATAAGAGCGTTTGTAACGCTTTATCTCAATTTGTATGTTTTCTTTGCAAACTTGCAATCTAGTTACTAAACATTTTCTCAATTAATATAGTGCATTGTTAGAACTGGTCTGTCATAAGCAGGTATATTTTGGATTGCTTATTGAAGTAGCTTTCTAGCTTATATGCTTTACTGAAAATCCCTAAGTTCTGCTGTTGTAAGTCTTCTCTAGTATTTTACATAAGTTACCATCAGATTTAGATTAATCCAAACGGACAATTCGGGTAAATGCCGGAATTACACGGGTTTCTTTTTCCTTTATTTTCCATAAACACTTTCCTGACACGAAACGACACACGGGAAACAGGGCTTTTTCCTCTCTTGTATATCTACCAGTTAAATCATTGGAGCTATTGAATATATATGTACATAAATGTAGGGAATATCCAGAAACGACCTTTTTTCTCATACAAAATTTCCTTTATACGGTAGCGGATGACGACTTCATCCCTGTTGTGTAAGGGGCACAATATGTAAAAACAAAACACAATACATATTATGTACAAAGGAGCGACAGTTTTGTGGTGCCCTGAGAGAGATTGTTGGACTGATCCTTTCCTACGAAATATCAGCAGCAGAGATGATGTTGGGTTAAACTACTAAAGTAAGTCCAAAGCTGTACACTTCATTTATGGCATAACTTTCCCAGCTTTTGCTGTAGAAGCATCACATCATCTTCGTTCGTAAACCAACGACTTCATGCAAACCATCACCCAAAACAAGTGTCAACAGAAGATCATTGTGTACATACACAAAGTACAAATATTATTGTACATCATATATATGCTTTAGACATTATAACATACAAAAAGGTCCAAGCAAGAAAAACTTTCTGGTCATTTCCCAACAGCTAGCCAGTCGTATAAGACAGAAAGATTTTGTAGTGGACTTACACACATTAGTTAAGGGGATAAAGTAGAGAAGTGGTTTGTAGCAGAGCCAGCCAGCCGCAGTACTCTTTTAATTTCTTAGAAGCAAGTTTGTGTATTTATTCGTGGCTTAAGTACAAACTGCATAATATAAACATTATCTTAAGCTCCCATCACCCTCATCCTTCTTGTTCATCGGTCGGTCGATGTGGTGTCGTTCCTCGTCTCCATCATCCTGACCGTCAGTCAAGCAAAGTATGAGCTCAGAGTAGGTTCCTTGTTCCTTCTCTTGCTCGTCCCTTAACACTAATAAAAGTGCTTACACGGATCCACCGTGGTTCATCTCAGAACATTTTAATAACGAACACACAGACAAGTTTTACAACTTGCTTTACAAATCCTTACATATAGTGCTTATACAAATCTCTGGATAAAAAAACTATAAAAACGTGGATATAGTTGCCAACTTTAATGTCATTATTTCAGTGTTCTATATTTTTGAAATTTGTTGTTACAAGTTTATTTTGTAGTAACAATTGGTTTTTATCAGTGCAATGGTCATGAAATTAGAAGGCGAGTGGCCGAACGAGGCTAAAATGGCAAGTAGTAGCCGAGTGCCCCCATTTTCCATCAGAGCATTGCTCATGCAAGATGCTACGGAAATGTCTTCAGCCGCTGCAGAAGAATCATTGCTGATGGCACACCACCATCATCTTCTCAGTGGTGGCATTCCCAACAATAAAGGGAACACTAACAATAACAAATTGAGTACCATGATGTCACCTCCACTACATCATCATCACCGCCATCTCGTTCATCACCATCATCATCTCAATCATCATAAATTGATCTCATCTTCCTCCGCTGCAATGGCAGCTCCCGCAAGCACCACCACCCCAAACAATAATTCGATAACCAGAGAAAGGATCTCAGCTTTGTGTGATACGACAACATCCAGTGATGAAGCAGAATGCCCTGATGTTGAGGTTGATATCGAAGATGATGATGAGGAGGTTGTCTGTGAGGAAGAAGATATCGATATGGATGGAGAAGATGGAGAAGAGATTATTGAAGATGACGAGGAAAATGTTGTAGATCAAGGTGTCATTGATCTCAGTGACATTGGCAGTCGAAATGTGAGCTCCTCCAGCTCAGATCCAAAGAGTCCAGATAGTAATAAAGAACAAAATAATAATAATAATAATGGGAGTAGTGGTAGTGATTCCACAAACAAGGACAAAAGTGGCAAGCCTAATGGCGATGATGACGAGGCTGATGAAGAGGATGATAAAGAAGCTTCTTCAAAATCAGACAATGCTGGTGCAAATAAAGATGGTTGTGGTGATAAAAAGGAGAGTGGGAAGGATGGAAAGAGTGAAAAAGTGAAACATGAGAAACCGCCATATTCTTACAACGCTTTGGTAAGTGATCACGCTTAAATTTACTTTTGTAAGTTTATTCATCACAATTTAATACACTTCCTTTGATGGTATGCATATATGTGATTATTGTAAATAATTTGATCATTACAATTGTAAAGTTGATAACAGAAGTTTCAGACAATCCATGTAAAAAACGAAATATAGTTAATAAGCTGGTTTATGATTTTAATTAGCATACCGTGCCATATCTTTTATATCTATTTTTAGTGGTATAGCCATGTTCATCCCTTAATCCGCATATCCAAATTAACACGCATCGCATCACCTAACAATGCACTTTTCTTTATATTTTTTAAGTCCACACAAACATAAATTGATAGTAAAAGAGAAATTGTGGTGCTTTAAAACATGTTTGTTTTCCTGTCGTCACACACATTTATCAATATTCCAGAAAAAGTCTACACATTAATGTTTTTCCCAGAAAAAAAGATTACAATCTACTATAAGCATATTTACTATTCAATGGTAACCTTTAATAGCACTTAGGTATAAACATTGAAGTATTTTCCAAGTTTGTCCATCTTCACAATTCATTTTATCTTACCGGTACAGATTAGCATCAGAATTTTTACAAGGAGAACCCAACAAAGAGAAAAATACAAACATGACTCTTCATTTATTTAGTTTTAAAAAGTCTTTTAACCTACCTTTCCATTGTATCTTCATCAACTCACCTGTGTGTAAAAGGGAATGGACATGATTAGCTTTAAAAAATCTATAATTCAAACCTTGACGTATTTTTTATTTTGTTTCCAAAATAAAGGTTCCCCGACACTACGACGATCCCGGGAAAGGAAACTATTGGGTGCTGGATCCTTCATCGGAAGATGTCTTTATTGGTGGTAGCACTGGAAAATTGAGGAGACGTACTTCCACTGCTTGTCGTACACGACTTGCTGCTTTGAAAAGATCCCTTTCGTATGGATTCCCTGGTCATTCTCCATTTTTTCCACATCCTGGTCCTCCAGGATCACATCCCGGTCAACCAATGCCAGGTCATATGAATATGCCCTCTGGAGCTCCTCTCTCTCCCCCATTCTGTTGGAATGGAGCTCCGATTTCTCCAGTCGTTGCGGCTCAGCTTTACCATCAACAAAGTGTACAACAACAACAGCAGCATCTAGCATCAGCCATTTACAGGTAAACAAACGAGAGTCTCATATAGCCCCTTACTTTACCTTTGACTCAACTACCTGCCACGTTTAGTGTAGAATATTGTAATGCGTGCGAATGAACCTCCTTTCACTTAAATTAATAATATCTTTATTTTCCTAATTACAGGTACGCTGCTTCTCAGTATTACATGGCAAATGGCAGCAATCCTCCCCCACCTGGCGCTCCTAACGCGTCAGGACCGGCAGGCCCCCTACCACC
>JAHZMV010004821.1:0-17040 GCA_027743765.1 Coecobrya sp. COE2 | reverse complement strand
TTTTTGCCTCTCCCATTTTTCCCTTGCAGTTGTACTTTCACGTATCAAACCTGATGTTACATAACAAGAGCAACAAAAAATCTATTAAATTGAAAGCCTGTTCAATCTGAAACAGTAGAAAACGACTAATATCAGAGCATGGCCAACATAAAAGGATTTTAAGATTGAAATATTGTAGCTTGCAAGTAAAGCTAGCGGATAGATTGGAGAAATGACTCTGGTGAATCGAGTTTAGCTTTGTGGGATTCACAAAAACCTCCCGAAAAATGCAAACGTAGAAAATTTGTTGACTGAAAAATCTTTGAAGCATTGATTGAATGTGCTCTTATTTATTTCTCTGATATTTTATATCCTTGTATACATAGAGAGAAAAACTTCGGTATTATTTTTATTACTGGCTGAATGTATTATGGCATTATGTTATACAACTATAGACACGTGCATTACGATGATGAAAAATAAGTTGAGTAAAAATAGCAAAAAATAAAAATGAGAATGTCTTGTATTTATTATTGTTGTTATTTTAAACAAGAGAAATATATAACCGTTGTTTGGAGTTTTTTGTTCAAGAATGAACAAGTCGAGGTCATGCTTTGGCTTGACAGAACGAACAAAGCACTTTTTTAAATGGAAGAAGAAGCAGAACACAAAAGTTGTATTAGTAAAAGTAGATGGGCTATAGGTTATACCTTATAGACTGACGATACGTAAAAAGAAAGCATTTCAGCTTTGTTTCGCTGCTATTTCCCTCTACATCTATAATGTCGTCCTTTTATTTTCCTCCGTTGCATACAGCATAACGCGAATTTTATATCTTTCTGTGCAGATTAAAATCAAAACAAAATCAGAAATAAAAATGGGAACACAGCAATAAAAATGGAAGAGAGCATGTAAAAAGTGAACAAAGACAAAAAACGACAAAAGTGAAATTCAACTGTTCTACCTACTTGTGATGTATGCAAGTGTGTTGTGTATGTACATGTAAAAGGTTTCCCTCCAGGAATGTGAATGCATAACTCTGACAGTTTGAATTTGACTCAACACCTGACGTGTTTTATAATGTAGCTGGAAGTATGTAGTTTTGAAATGTTGAATTCAGCATGGTCGTCCGTCTAACCAGCAGATTTAAAGTAAAGTATGTTCTACCTTTTGTAGAAGTGAGACATATCATTAAAAACACACCAAGTTATGGCTAACATGAATTGCAAAATATTCATTTTCTTAGAGATGACAAAGTATCCCAAGTTGGCGCTCCTTTGTGATGTATGCTTATGATCACTTTATTTTATTTAAAATATATTTAGCGTTGTCGATATTTCGTATTAATTTGTATGCTGTGTGTTCCATTGTTGTTGTTCTGTGACCGGCCATAATATATTCGTCTGTCGAATGAAATGTTCACAAAGAATATAAGGAAAAGTATTCACCGAAAGTCAGGACTAGAATCGTCAAGTATTATAAGCTGTTGGAATGGCAAAAAAGGACCAGATCCAGCCATGTTTATTGAGAGACGAATGAAAAGAGAGAAGAGGTAAAATCTATGAAAACTCATGAAAATGGGAAAAGGGGATTTGGATTTTTTAAAAACTCTTCCCCGGTATTTTGCTTTCCTCCCTAGTGCAATGACTTAACCTATAAAGCATCTTTTTTGCTTTTGCATGCATGCTCCGTGACCATGCATTTAGATTGCGGATGCTTTAGTTTAGATACGTAGACTTGTATGTAAAAGGTTTTTGTTGTAAACAAGTGGCATATCGTCCAATCTTCCTGTACACCCAGATATGAACATCCCTAATGCGAATACAGATGAGTAGCTGAGGTATTGTGAAGCTAAAATTTGAGTAGGCTTTGGAGATCATGCCGAGAGAGTTGACAGACAGACGGACAGACAATACTTCTAAATTTCATACTTGCTAAAAATGTTTACTTTACATATACCCAAAAAAGCGATAAACGAAGAGGATAAATGAATACCTACGGATTTAGGAATTCGCCAGCTTAAATAAACGAGAAGGAGAACGGAGGGACATGATGGTGTGTAGCTTGGGTATCATCTCGTTTGCTTCGTTTAACTTTCTAACTGATTTCCTTCACACAGAAGCCCACACCCACATATAACCAAAGTAAAGAACTTAAAAGGTAAAAATGGAAAAGGTCGCAGAGCGGTTTTCATTCAAGAAGGCATTTCAGGAAAGCACAAACTTTCTTATAAAAATGGTTTACTCTAAGCGGCGCCGGAAATAGCTAGTAAGTACACATGTGGAATAAAGGTGAGGTGTTGCAGAAGAGTAGACGAGGAAGGAAGAATAAAGAACGATGTGTGATTCTTATTTGGATTTTGGCTTTAAAAATCTTTTGTAGAAAAGGACTTGGGAAAGCTTAAATGCCTGAAAGGGGAAAGGAGGTAGTAAAAAAGTTCATGAATATGAAGGTAAAGAACAACAAAAGGTAGAGGAACACTCTTCCCAATGCTATAAAACAAGAAGAGGTGCTCATCATGGCAGTTCAAGTCTACATGTAGTCCTAAAAACCAAACCTTTTCCTCTTGCATAACGCTCATGTGTGCTATGTAGAAATTTTTATTCGTCTGCAAGCAGTGCAGATGGTAAGGAAGCAAAGGTAAAAAATACCCGTAAATTCATCGCATAACATTTTTATCTGACAGTTGAGCTGGGGAAAAGTTGAAGCAAAAAGGAAACAAAAGCCAGATTTTATTGGCTAACGTCAACCGGTTTATTGTAGCTTTTACAGCTTGGACAAGGAATGTCGTAATCTGTAATCAAAAAATTTCAATTAATTAAAGCATACGATAGATATATTTCAACATAGGCTTACATGTATATCCATTCTCTATGTACTTTTAACTTTCCAGGTTTTTAATACTGATATACTTGTATGTCTACAAACAAGCAATCATATAATGCTGTATAAAGTACAGACCTTTCTTTACGTCCTAGTGAAAAACTTGTACCAATACACACTTCCAATGAAAAGCTGCCTTGCTTTTTTCTTTGCCAACATACTGTACCGAGCTGGTTCACTCCCTCCGGTTGAGTTAATAACGCTAAGCGAAGGCAGAAAATTTGTCATTAAACCCAAGCGTGATTGAAAATTCAAAGTCTTATTCCCTCTTCTATTGTTGCTCTCTCCACAGTCAAAAATAGGATAGGATATAAAACATACTAGAAAAGAGCAGATTTTTTCTGTTAACTGAGAGGAAGAGAAAAAAATGGAATCCACATTCTCTCTTTTTCTCATTGTCGTTGTCTATCAAGAGGACCATAAAATCTATATGTACGAATCATGAATACAGCTTATAAGCTATAAACAACAAGTAATAATACCACTTTTTCATTCAACTTATAATACCTCTTTCTTTCTTTCTCCGTAAAAAAGTGAAGAAAACTCAGCTAGAAATCTCATCGAAAGTTCTTGTGTGTTAAGAAGGAAATGAATGAATGAATGTGAATAAGATTTTCAGTGAACAAGAAAGCAAATGTGGTTCTGATACTACAACTGGTGCTGCTCACTCAAATCAGATGCTCATTCCCCCACTTCGTCGGCAATATATGTATGTAAGTAGTAAGTATATAGCAAGCAACATAAGTACACCAATAAGTAGAAAAGAAAATAAGAGAATGAAAAACTGATATAAATAAGCATCCACTATATATAAGTTGGATCTTTGTTGAAAAAGGCAAATGTGCAGAATACAATCGTTACTCGACCAATGAAGCTCACTATAAACAAGAAAATAAGATGAAAAAGGAAAAGCGAAGAGATCGTCTCTCTCTCTCTCTTTCCCTGTTTGAGTGAGTGAATACTGAGAGAGAGTGACTTCCACGGAAAAAGTCAGATGAACAAACCAGAAAAGGAAGCATTGAAGGAGAGGAAAAAAAAGAATAAAATTGAGATACGTACTACTTGTTCATATTACGACTTACGTAATGTCTATCTAGTATGCATGTATAAAGAGGACGAAAAATGTATAGTGGTATTACAATGCAGTACTCGGAGTAATACACTGTGGTATACTATTGACGCTTGAGAAAAAAGAGGAAAAGGGACAAAAACGTAATCCGAGATCGAGAGTATTACCAGAAACTGGAATGGATCTAATCGGATAAAAGAACTGCTTTTTATGAGCGTTTCGTCAACCTCATAAAACAGGGCTGGGAGACAATCAAGGATAGGAATATTGATTGATTATTTTCCACTCGATTGCTCACTACGACCGACCGACCTTCTTTTCTCTGGCCCTACCACTCACTAACAATATATCAACCAACAACACTATTACTTATACAGAAATACTTTACTCTACATAGACGTTATTGCACCATCATATGTTTTACAAAATAAGTAGTAGTAGTAACAGAACACTCAATGATGATTCTTTTTTTGTAGAAAGTATGAGGAGAAATAGGAACCAGGGACTTTGATACTTTTCATTTCATCGACGTACTTTTACTTTTATTTTTCCTCTGAAACCAGCTTATGGTTCGTTTCTCACAGATATAAATTTTAGCTCTACATCACGCTGGTAGTTATTTCTTTGTTACTATTTGATTTTTAGTGTCAATTTTACTCATACTCATGCTGCATTATGTATGAAACATTATACAACTTTAGTGCAGAAAGTTACAGCTGAAACATTACTGGAGAAGGTCTCCTGGTGCCCAATAAAATTGTATGAATATCCACTACAATTCCATTACCCCTTTCATTCTGGTGCGTTCTGTAGCCAAGTCAATCCTCCGCCTCCACTAACTCATTTCACTGAGCACACTGGCTTGAATTCTTGAATTCAAGCTTGTTTCTTACTCTNTACTCATACTCATGCTGCATTATGTATGAAACATTATACAACTTTAGTGCAGAAAGTTACAGCTGAAACATTACTGGAGAAGGTCTCCTGGTGCCCAATAAAATTGTATGAATATCCACTACAATTCCATTACCCCTTTCATTCTGGTGCGTTCTGTAGCCAAGTCAATCCTCCGCCTCCACTAACTCATTTCACTGAGCACACTGGCTTGAATTCTTGAATTCAAGCTTGTTTCTTACTCTCCAAAAAAAAAGCAATATGTACTTTCACGTTAAAATTTGGCCACATCAGTTTTGTTTATTTTTTGTTCCTTTTGTTGCAAGTAATCGGCGTTTTCCTCACTTTTCGATTTTGCGAAAATTACATCGTTTTTAAAAACCATTTAAGCAAAGGAAACTGTCAAAGTGACAAATGATCTTTGGAGGAAAATCTACACTGCAATCCATCACGAAACAGTCTTCTCCACCTTACTCCATAGAACTCATGCATGCATCAAAAATCCCTTTTCAAAAGCCTTCATCATCGACGGCAAGCAATGAGATTTCATACTAGAGTGATGATGATGGTAAAAGGTACTCGGTATACAAATATGCACATTATGGGTACAGATTTCTGTTCTGACACCGTGAGCATGAAAGGAAGATAGTGACAGACGAGTAATATAAATGAGCTATGTGGTTTCCCCCAAAATGGTATTATTTGTACTTGAACAAGAGACAGAAGGAAGGTATTATCGATGCACAATAATTCTTGCATTGTAAATTGTAAAACGGTACATCATTCATTAAAAGTACATGTTCTTTCATGCTGTTCAATTCAAATCAGTGGAAACATTTGAGCGTTTAGGTTTGTTGATGATCATGGAGATGACGGAATCGTTAAATCGCCCGTTTTAAAGAGTATAGTTCGCAATGATGTATTTACAGTTCTCGGTATTCTCGATGTCAAGAGTTTGACGGTTGGTTGCTGATGATGATGCAAACGGCAGGAATCATATTATGGAGTGATGATGAAGCTGAGTAACTGATCATTTCGTGCTTAGATTACGTGATGAGCGTATAAAAACTTTTCAGAGCAAAATGTAAGACTTGATGATAGGTGCGCATATAAGCATAATATAAGCATTTTATCTGGTTCGATTTTTCATCATGACTATGACGTTTTCACACATTTATTCTTCTTCGTCATGTGCCTCACCAAAACAAACTGAGAAGATGATCGAGTTTCCTGAATAAATGTAACCCTGCACTATATAAATAATCGCTGATGATTATACTGATGTTCAAACTTTGCATAAGAACAAACATTGCGCACGAAAAATGTGAGGATGCGTACAGAGGATAGAGATTGGCAATTTTTTCCTTCTTTCTTGCAGATTATCGCTTGCGTCATCAGTGATTGATTCGTTTAATGGTTGCCATTGATGGATTGCAAATCACAGCGAAGATAATAATGTGATTATTATGAGCAAACATTAGCATTTACTTTTTCACACTTCAACTAGAATGCTTGGGAGAAAACCTGCATAATGATAGGGGTAAGAAATAGTATGCATATTGCTTCACCAGCAGGACCAGTAATGGCAGTATGTATTCTGAAACATCATCATTATTTTCCTTGTAAGCGCCAAATAATGCTAGCAATAGTAACTTTACGGTCCATATAATCAATCATTCAAAATAATTGTGAGTGTGAATGCAAGTTACAAAGCTGGTTGATGTGGCTTATCAGTCAGCTTGTGTGAGGAGTAGTTTTATGAAAATGTTGTTTTTGTAGATGTATTTCATTTTTGTGTATTTTTCGAAAAATTGTTTGGATCTGCGATCCTTGTTTTGTTAGAACAAGTTTCCTATAACGACCAGAACCGACACAAATCTAACGAAGCCACTTTGCGCCTCTTTCTCACGTACTTTTTTCTCTGTGAGAGAAGTAGCTTACTAACGTAAATTTATTTTCCACAAAGAAAAGCAAATAAGAGGGTGAAAGAGGCAGTCAGTGAAAAGAAGAAAAAAGACAAAAGAAAAACAATGGAAATTGGAGAAATGGAGACAGAGAAAGAAGCAATAAATGGAGCCCACAAGGGAAACCCGAAAAACAATCTGTGCGTAGCAGAGAGACGAAAAGAGTAAGAAGTAAATCGTGAAGTGTAGAGTAGGAAGGAGACGCCTGACGTTGTTATGGTGTTGTGTGCACTACTTGTAACTATATTCCTGTTTTGCTACTCCAACAGAGAACAGAAGTAGCAGCAGGCACATTAAATAACAGTTTGCAACACTTGAATTGATGAGGAACGCTTGTGAAAGGTGAATTCAAGGAATCTTGAATTTCCGACCATGCTCAAGAAAAAAAACCAAACTAAACAAGACAGATTTTATTGAAAGGAAAAAATCTCAGATATTGGCGTCCTTTGTGTATACATATATACACATACCTATATGGTGACATGGACAAGAACGAAACAAGTATAAATATGTAGCTCATAGGAGAAACAGGCTTCATTTTTACTTTTCGTTTGGTCTAACGACTCCCAATTCACATTATGGATAAGAGGTTCTAGAAAAAAGTAGGAAATCTAAACCTCGAGAATCCGTGAGAAAAGCTTTATTTGGATGGTAGTAGGAGTAGTGATCAGCCAATATTATGATGTCTACTGCTGTATAAGAAAACAAACAAAATCTTTGAATTCTAGTCCTGAAAAAATACAGTTCGACATCTTCTCTGCTTTCTCTCTGCTTTAAATGTTTTCAATTGAAATGTCTCCACTTTCTCCATTTCTTTGTTTCATGTGTAAATTGGCAGTTAAATTATTTACGACTCTTATTGAAAACCGCATTTTACAATGTGAAGCCTCGCAACAAAATAGAAAGGATGCGTTTGATACTTTCATTAAATTCAATGATGTAGAAAAATATTCGACAGAAATAGCTCCATCTGCTGCCCATAACCCCAAGTTTGCCACAAAGAAATGGTATGTTCTTCTTCGGCCTTTTTGTTGCTGATGCCGAATGATGTATCGCCATGAACAAGCCGTAAATCCTGCTTCAGTCAGATTTTACAAACAGTTTTAAATGAACTGAAAAACTGAAAGAAAACGAAGTACACACTTAAATTTTAGCAGAGGGAGATTTTTGTAGAGGGGAAAGGCAACTACAAAGAAGGCAACCAAACGCAAGCCAAACAAGCAAAGACAAGTGTTTCATTCACTGACTACATTTAAGAGGCGCTTAATGGAATTCGGAAAGTGTGTGAAAAGGATGAATCCCTTGAGAGAAAACCGTTAGTTGCTTCTTTCTCGTTCCTTTAACTCTTTTTCTCGCACTCTCTCCCTTGCAGTAAGTATGCAACGTAGCAGCCAATTTGACAGCTAAACGGGTTGGTTTGGTTGAGAGAAGGGCATAGTGGGCTGTAATACAATTTTAAGTAAGTACGTTAGTAGAAAAACGTAAGAGAAAATTTCTCGTATTTCACTCTCTTTTTACACGTAAAAGGGAAATGATATAGTCATTCTGCATAAATGCCTAAAATAATACTACAATGCCCAATATCACGATTATAGGGATGATAATAGTATCCACATATGATAATATGATTCTATTACTTTAAAAAGGGATCAGATGATTTAACTTATTTATCAAGTGTGTGCATTTTGTACTATTTAGTTAAATAAATCTTTTCCAAGAAAAACGACTTGTAATTGCATACATAATAAGTCGGATTAAAGCATGTAAAGAAAGGGGAGAAAAGGTGATCATGACACAAATCGTGATGAATGGCTTCATATCCCATAAATTAGCACATGATTAAGGTTTATAAGAAGACAAGACAAACCGGTACAAAGTGAGTACTCTTAACTTGCACTGGTGCTAGTGCTATTGCTAATGGTTTGCTTGTTAGTTTTCAGTGGTTAAGAAGCGATACAAAACTGAAACCTCTGAAACGGTAGAATTCTTGGAAAAAAGAAATATATTAGCTTTTTGGTACGTGCCCCTTTCTGCCATTTTCACCGTAAATTTCATGAAATGTGTTTGATGTACATAGACTATATCACTCATAAAAGCTCTAATATTCACGGCAGCTATATACACGGTTTAGGTAGCTGTACTGCATAGAAATCAATACACCTTTGCTTTTCTCGAGATTCTTTTTTTTCCTCGCTGCCGCCACCGTGTCGTATAGAGTCAAACCAGTAAAGTCACTTGCACTTCCTACTAAAGTCAATATATGTAAAAATGTAAATGCAGTCAAGTGGAAGTCAATTCAATCCCACCCACTTGGTTACTTTTCCTTCTCCTTACACGGTACTACGGTGACAATATTTTACTCCATTTTACAAAAATACTTGCACGGTTTGACGAAGTAGAAAGGTCTGAATTACACAATCTTGGTAGATTTTTAGCGCAAAGGAAAACTCCGTTTACATTGTGTTAAGTGGAATAGAAAAAATGTGTTCATGTTACAGTGGCACCAAAGGAGAATGAATGAAAAACGAGGCATGAAAGCTATAACTTTTCAAAATAGATAATAACCAACAGCGAAATGAGTATCGCTCAAAACTAGTAACCGATTGGGTTGGTCGGCTTGTTGATAATAGGATAATATATATATATCTACATACATATATGGCTACACATAGTAGAAAGATTGGTGCTACAACACATATGTGGAAATGGATGTATTCATAAGAAAAGGTGCAGATTCCACCACGCAGTTTGTGAATCCATGCAGCTCGTTTAACGGTGTCTTTTGAAAATTTCCCCTTTCAATTCATTCATTCTCTGGAAATACAGAATTTATTTACCGTTGATATGTCAAAGATTATCGGAGAATATAAATAGCTAACTATAAGGGCATTTTGTCGGAGGAGCATCAAAGGGTGAATCTGTAGCCAAAAACTCGCCACGATTGCACACATCCGACCGCAATCCTTATCTGATGTTCTTCTTGAAAAAAGAAACGTTTGCAAGATTGTACTAAAGAAAGAATGTATAGTATCTCTTGATCAAAATGGTCAGACCATTTCCCCTATTTTTTCTGCATAAATTGGAGCTTATTGCGGCCAACTCGTTTAGGCACATGTCCGCCGCAACACATTAAATGCAAAACAGAAAAATAAAGTTCTTTATTATTACATTCGAAGGAGGAGTTAAATTCACAATATATGAGCAGTTGTCGGATGTGAAGCAATAGAAACAGGAAACATATACTACTGCAACAACTTCAACTCAACAAATTCCTTACTCCTTTTTTTCTACCAATAATCCACCACTGCATTGCCACCCACAATCAAATGTATGGAAGAGAAGTAGTCCACTCAATTGAATACATATTATTATCATCATCAAAGAAAGAAAAAGTTCAAAGCAATGGACGTTAGGCTTTTTGGTGAACAATCAAAGATTGCCTTTTTTCTTTAAGGAATAAACTATTTATATAGGCCATATGTACGACTATTGTGGCATTTTACCTCCTCCCTTGTTCGCCTATACTACATTATTATTCTATAATACAGTAATGTTGCAATGTAGTCAACAAAATTGTATCTTCTATTGTATTGTCGGGGCCGTTGTCGTACACAAATAAATATATACATGGTAATATGAATCTTCTCTCAATAAAAAAAGGTTCGATTCTTTTCTATTTTACGTATTCTTGTGACGACAGCGATTCGGTGTGTTTCAATAAGGCAATATAAAAGTTTGTTTCCTCTTTGAATTTTTCTCTTTTTTTGTTTGCGTGTGACATTTTATCGCAACTTATTTACCATTTTCTCTTGTGACTTAAAGAAGGAAGCAATAAATCCTCACTACTGATTTCCACCAATGTTTCCTGTCCATTTCAGTGATGGAGAAAAGGAGAGAGAATGGAGAGATCGAGTAGAAAGAGAGGAGTTCTAGCAAGAAAAATAAGAAGTTGAAGATGAAGAAAAAAGAGGAGGAGGAAACCAATCTCAACAAGCTAAAAAGGAAAACTCTGTAAAGAAAGCAAGCGGAAAGGATACGTGTTAGAGGGCCTACGGCCAATCTGATTTACATAATACCACCACTATGTAACCCGCTTCCCGTGTGCCACATGATGATGTCGATTCCGTTGTTGTCGATGTCGTGTAGTCTCCTTGTGTATGTGTAATATAAGTATATACATTATATGTACATGCATGTCTTCCTAGATTCTTTTGCTGAATTGGCATTAAGGATTTTTCTGAAAAAGTTTACTTTCCTTTTCCTTTCTCTCTCTTCTCTTCCCCAACTGTCAATAATGATAAAATGGTACAAATAAGTGAAAATAGCCAGGTAACGTAAATCACCACTAGTAAAGTGAGAGAGAGAAGGAAGGGAAACGACTTTGTAGTAGTAAACTTGTTTTTTAAGCTTGCGTCACCGTTTCTGAATGCATGAATATGTTGTCGTTTCTGTATTATTCCCTCTCTCACTGCTGCACTCAGCACTCGATTCTCCAGTCTCTACCTTTCACTTATTTTTCTTAGTTTTTCCATTCGCTTGCAAAAGTTTACTTGCACATCCTGAAAATTGTAACATTCTCTCCATTTCCATCTCTCACACGGATACGTGTCTTTATTGAAAAATTCGAAAGAATTATGAGGTAGACAATATATACATTGTGCAAACAACAGTCAGCAGGATAAAAAAGAAGAAAAAAATGTAACAACTAATAACAAAGATTGTATATAAAAGCAAACCAATAAAACTCCAACAACTAAATACACACATACAAAACAAGTTGATCTACGATTCTTTTCCATTTTATATTGATCTCTTGCCTAAAATGTTTCTACGACTGTACATAAACAAAATTGCTGATGATGAAAAGAGATTACGAAATGTAAGTAAATAGAGAACAAGGAGAACTAGTTGACAAAAAAACTCGTTTTCTGTTACCTATCACATTAACAACAAACGACTGGGTCCATAATTTAGAGAACGAGTTCACAAAGAAAATTTATTAATTTACTCCACACTAAGTGTGTTTTTGTATAGAGAAAGAGAGAAAGTAGATGGTTTGCCTCTTTCGCCATTTCTAAATACATACATAATATCCATCCAAATGAGATTGGTAGGTGGTGTGATGTTGGTGCTTTTGTAGTTGATTGGTGGTGGTGCCTTTCCAGAAAGTCAACTTACTTCTTCCATGTTCATTCTCTCCTCTCTGAAGGCATTCATGTGTTTTACGGGTAATGGTTTAGATATGTATTCATACACACAGCAATGTATACGTTGTTGCTTTTTCTTTATACCTGACTGACTGAATGAAAGTGAGATGAGAAAAGAGGAGAAAATGAAGTCAAGTTAAATTATTGCTTTCCCCTCCCATACAAATGGTCATATATCTTATGTGTTTTTTGCTTCCTTTTCTTCTTTTCTCCTAATACTTACTTCTCCAGCTTCTTTTCATCTATTCTTACTTGACCGAAAAGTGTCTTATTTATACCATTGTGTAGTGATAATATGATTCTTCTTGTCCCTTTCTTCTGTATCTGGACAGTTCACTTCAGGAGAGAAAAAACTACTGAGAAAGTCTTACATTATGCTTTTATTCTGAGAAGCATCCTTTTACTTGGAGTTCTGGTTTTTCGTTTTTAACAGAAAATCGTTCCATATCGGGAAAAGCCTTTACCATGACACGTCTTTCCAGTGTAGCAGAATTTGTGAAGGATTTAAAAAATATATATCGTACACACATAATGTAAAAATATTCTATAGGTGAGTGCAAGTGGGTAAATATATGTCGTGTGCGTACTTAGAATTTCTTTTCAGAAATAGCAGTAGTATTACAGAACCACAAAGCAATCACAGATTGAATATAAGCTTTCTTCTTCTTTTTTTAAAAAAAGAACAGGCGAATCACTTTGTGCCTGATTTAAAAGGTATCTTTTCTTCATAAAAAAGTTCATTTGATTCTTTTTTGCTACTTTTTATCACTACTTCGTTCTAGAAAAAATAGAGCACAAGGACGAAACGACAAGAAAGAAGGAATCTTAACAAGAGTGAAAGAAAGATTTTTTCCACAATTTTTTGTAACTGGAAAGTATGCTGATAGCAGCAACAGAATCAATGGTAAGATATATCTGTGTATAAAGAAGTGAACGATTCTGATCAAAGCTACTTATAAGTATGTATTATAGAACAAGAAAATAAGCAAGGCTACCACTGCTGATATATTCGAAAGTAGAAGCATAGAGATTTGTGTACAGGCAGAGGTTTCTGTATTTGTGTCTCACTATTAAAGTGAATTTCACACAACTGCTGCCGTAGATGATGATGCTACATTTCTTCGTTCTCTTCGATTTTCATTGCTATCTTCTCGCCCGGGTGATAAATGAGTCTGTCAAGGTTTTTTCCAATTGTTCTCGGTTTATTACCACAAACAAACTATGAAGAATAAGAAAAAGCTAAAGAAAGAGTAGAAAAGAAGAAGTAGAGAGAATACTGAAACGCGCTGTTGCTGCATTTGTTACTATACATGGTGGTATATATAGAGAGAGTAGCAAAAGGAGTACATTGTTGACCTGTCATTCACAGTCCCACTTCCCCTCAGCTCAGTAGACACACACAAAAGTTGCTTGCTTTTCTTTTTTCTCTTATTCTTTTTCTTCCATTGCATTATTTTCAAGGAGAGAGAGAGAGAGAGCAATAGAGAATGGAAAACAACGCATATTTATCCAGAAGTATACTAGCAGAACAAGATTTATTTGTTTTAGGTTATCCCATTTTCTCACTTTAGTTCTTCATTTTATTCACTAATTTATGTCTTGGGACAATATTTACAACTCAATTTGTGCAGAAGTCGATACAAACGCATTTATTCACTCACTGCGACTCCACTTAATATCATATTGTTAGTTGTTGTGCTAGAATATCATAGAATCATATAGAGAAATGGAACACACATATCTTTCTGGTGGAATGAGAGAATAAACTTGGCGATATGTGCTTCGTTTTGCATCTGTTTAATTGCGTCAGTTCCTACCGAAATTAGAATGGATAGATTTATTTTATTTTCCTCGCAACTGCTTTAGTTACATATGTACTTCCCAAAGATTAGTATGGAAAGCAAGGACAGGATATAGAAGCCGTCCACAGCAGCTTGTAGTAAAAAAGATAATGCGACGCTATCTCCGTTTTGTACATTATTATCATGTAAATTACATGATATGTACGTGAGATGAAGATGAACCGCATAATCCCATTTTGTTATTATTATTTTTTCCATTGGTGTGCTCGCTGAATAGTATATTATTATGGCTTGCGGCTCCAAGATAACGTTTTCAGATTACCACAACCCATAGCCAAGTCCAAGAACTACCACTATTTATTTTCCTATGTGTGTTCTTTAAAAGCTTCTGCTTCTTAAACTAACATTTAAAGTAGAACGACTGTTCACTACTGCATCGTATTTTCTTTATTTCCAGTAATGTAATATAGGCAATAGGGTAGTTAAAGCCAACCAAGGAACCATTGAAATATATTGAGGGCGCAGTTTATTCATGACATTGAGGAGTATTTATTGCCAATATCCATTTCAGCTCCGCTCATGATAATCAACTCAAGTCGATTAAATTGTGATTTCATGTTTTCGTTGCCCTCAAAAATGTTTGTTTTAGTATATAATTTAAGTACTGCAAAGACCGGGTGCGCGAATGAAATTAGAGTAATGACAAAATTATTTCTGAGAGAGGGAAAAGTAATGACATTATCATCTGCTAAATTCATTTTCGTAATAGTTTGGTAATGTAATTTTAAAATTAAATGGTTTTCTCAGAGAATTTTTCATGATACTGGTAAAAAAATACTGCGGTAGTAGAGTGAAAGTAAATAGTTTTGTTATTGTTTCCACAAATTTTATGTTTGACTAAAAGACAACATGAACACTTCCACTTTATATAAAATTTATGCTCAGCAGGAAGGAAGTTTTTCGTTTTATATAATGGGATGAGACGAGTAAAAGCGGTTGTGCTCTCATAAAGGTGAACGAGAGTAAGTAAAAAGAATGCATTAAAGAAAAGGCCAAAAAAACAATCATGAAGAATAAGATGACAACGTCGACGACAGCGAGACTGCACACTGAAGTAAAAGATATAGCCAGAGATTTAAGCAAAGTATGTCTATTTTCCAGTACCACTACGCCTACTACTTCTCTTTTCCAGGATCCATTCAAAGTTATTGCTCAGTCATACATGTACATTCTCCTTCTCTGCTACTTCACAGCCAAAAACTTTCAAGAATCTCCTTTTGAAAATCATTCAACTTGAGAAAGTCATTGTCATTACTTATGAATCTCTTTTCTCTCTTCTTTTCTAAAAAGATGACCGGAAAGCGGAGGAGGGTGAGAATAAAATTGTGAAATAGTAGAAGGAGGGGTCATATGTCGTATATGTCGTAACCTTTATTTCCACAGTGTAATAACTATCCTCATGAAGCAAAGTGTAATGCACATTTACTCCATCTAGGATTGTTGCTGCATTATACTACACACACATGCTATGACTATGATATCAGTGAAAACATCACACAAATGCATGATATTCCGTGCCACCACTGGCTTTATTGCAGCATTAGTAGACTGTTGCTACTTTTCAATTTGGAGAATTTTCTGTGTACTAGTTCTATATTTAATACGTTTGTTTGCCTCTTTCGATTACAACTCCTTCATACAAAGAAGTCATGAAAGAAAGATGTGTATAATCCAAGCAACCAAGTTTTTAAAGAAAAAAAGTACCCGTTTCGTTTTCACTGTAACAAAATTTACAAACTTTTTCTCCTCAATAGCCACCCCAATATCCGCTCACGTCATCTTTCCTTTCCTCTCACTTTTCAAAATGGAAGATTCACGAGAATAGAGGGAAAGAGGAAAATGTACTAACAAATTTACAAAATTCCTTCTATTTACAACGACTTGCTTTACTACAAGTATTTCAAACCTAGGTATGTTTGGATCTTTATATGATACATAACAGGGCATTATGTTGGTCATGCCACTTTTACTCTGGCGTATAATATTGGTAATATTCAATATAACATACATGAATCCCGTACATATCGTATGAAAATACCCTTTTAAAATAGTACACATTTTACTTGTACGCAGTGAGCATCGTAGTTTAATACTTATACTACATCATGTCAACCATCGCATCTTCACTAATAGAAACTTAGTACTGACTGAATTGGCCAGTGTGCATGTCGTCTGGTGAAAACCATTACCATGTAATCTATGTTTTTCAATAGGGGAATTCAATAGATTATTGCTACTAAAACGGAGAATGGAAGGAGTAAAAAGTAGCCAACTTTTACTCGTATTTGTGTCTTCTTATTTTCTCCCATTGGGTCTTACACAGGGGTGGTGTGGAAGTATTATGAACTTATGAAAAGGAAGAAAGAAGGTAAATAATAGTAAGGAGGAGACCGGAAAGGCACTATATGCGTTGTTGTAAAAGTGGAAAAGCACGACACTACGAGGGATATAAAATATCAAGACGGAGAGAGAGAGAGAAAAAAATAAAGGAGAAAGGAATGAGGATAACTGAGGAACAAAACGAAAAAAGAGATTTTCAAGAATGAATGAGTGAATAAGAGCAGAGTTTATATCTTTCTTCGTCTGGTATGTGGTAAACGGAGGAATAAATATATGGCAACAGCAAGAGAAATAAACCCAGTGCAAAATGATATATTTTAGTACATCCCTGCATTAAACATTAAACTTAACAACCAATTTGGAAGAAGTTTACTATTGGTTTGTATATAAGGGTACAGATGTCCATCCACCAGATATTTTCTATGTATGTGCCATATAACACATAATACGATGAAGTAGCGCTTTCAGCCAAGTCATTCTTGTGTAGCAGCAGGTACGTATGTATATATTATGTATAATGTATGTACCTATGTATTTATGTAGGTATTGATATGTACTCTGTCCTTGTCGAATGAGCATTATCTACAGTTTTGTAATGACAGAAGAGATGAATAAAAGGCCAGTATGACTTTCTCTTTTATATTTAACATCCTCCTCCTCTCCTCTTTAATACCAGGAGTGGCATTACTGTGCTCATTCAGTCCGTTTGGGCCATTTATGATTTTCAACCATAGTAGTATTATATGAGAGAGAAAAAGATGAGAACCTACACAATGCCCTGTAGAAGTCAAGAGAAGAAAGGTTTTCCAGTAACTTTCAATTTTACTATCACACCCAAAAAA
>JAHZMV010004820.1:0-43950 GCA_027743765.1 Coecobrya sp. COE2 | reverse complement strand
ATTAATGCTAATTCAGAAATCCCATGCGGGCATCATCTTCAATTCTGCTGACGTTTCTCCCTGTGCTCTACAGGCGCGCCCCTTGTTTCTCTTTTTTGTACGCATTTCTACAAACAAATAGTAATTTTTGTATAATAATACAAAAGGACCTACCGTTTTACTGTTTCTTATGGTGTACTTTCCCCATTCTAAAAAAGCAAGTTACGAAAATTCATTTTTATCTCTTTCATTTGTAATTCTTTCCCAAATTTTAAATATTGTCTATGGCCGCGTCTGCTCGTCTGAAAATATTTTTTGGGTACGTTACTTTTTAAAAAAGAAAAAAATGTTGCTTTTTACTTTTTCATTCGTTTGAGCAGCCAAACCAGACAAGCTTTAGTGCGTGTGGCGTGTCTTCTTTTTTCTTATTTCCCCGAAAAAATAAAACTTGGAGAGAGAAATGCAACGTGGGTGCATTCATCATGAATTCTTTAACTTTACAACATTTTCTTATTTCTCTCGATTTCACTTTTGAAGTTGGACGACTTTGACGAGCCCATTTCATTCCCTACTTGGGAGAATATATAACGGATGAGTTAGATGATAGTGAAACAGGCCACTATGGGACCGCTGCTGTTCAATGGAACTGTCTTTTTAGAGTGTGCGTGTCGATTGCGCCATGGTGCAGGTTCGTAATTTGTATTTAGCATTCAGAGCGGTAGAAGAAGACCCTTTTCATATTCAACCGTCGCCGCTACCACCACGTCTGCACTTCTGGCTTGGTTCCTTCCCACATCTCCTTACAGCTCACACAACTTAAACAACTGCATCGTTGGTTTGGTGTAGAAAGTGAAAACTTACTCTTGCTTTTTTCTTCTCACGCGTTTTATGAGATTGTAATTTTTAATGAGGCACACAGAGGAAAGAAAGGAAGGAAGTTGCGGAAACTTTGAGGGTTTTATCTAGAAAAGAAAAGTGGGAATAAAACCTTGAGCACTTTCAAGCGTTGCATCTTTTGACGCGATCTCCTAAAGGTTCAGTTGCGGAATAACAAGTTTTGTCTTCTGGGGACAGACAAGAAACGTCAAAAAGAAAAGTGTAAAAAGCCGGATGCGTGCGTAAAACTTAACACCAAACACCGCAACTTTTGTTTTGTTTTCATTGCGGCTTCAATGTGTTAATTCCATTCGTCAGCAGAAACAACCTGATTATAACATACAGCGTGTCGCGTCCCATCATTCTGCGACATATCGTTCCCTTTTTTATCGAGTTAGTCGCTTCTCTTTCTCTCTCAAAAAAAGAAGTTACCTCGCTTTCTTCATTTTTGCCTCTTTCTCTCGACTTCCTTTTTTGTTTTCTTTGAATTATCACGCTCTTCTTCTTGTTGTTATTGTTATCTGGTGTGTGTATGTCGCTTTTAACTACTGTCACGGTGGTGGTCGTCGTAAAAAGTTACGGTGATCTCGACCGGAGTATACATGTAATGATTATGGAAATACACATATCCCTCCTTTGTTTTTATTCTCTCGCTCATATACCAACTGACTAAACATACATACCTTTCCTACCTACCTATATCTTATTATCTGCCACCACCATTCAAAACAAACAACTCCATCTCACACGACAATGACAGCAGTGAAAGTTATTTTTATTTAGTCGTCTCTGCTCCAAGTCCTACTTGTTATTGCCGTGAAAAGTGCCTGCATAACGTGTTTACGTCAAGATGTGTGTAGTAAAAACAAATGGAAAGGGTTGATGGCCGACCATGACATTGAAATTGACTGTTTCTGTCTTTACACATAACATCTAAACAAGTGCACACTATATCCAGCATATTATACAGTCGTCTCGTATCGTTAGGTGTCGTCGTTGAGGTTAAGTTGTTCGTTTCATGGCTGCCGTTCCTATAATAGTTGCCGTCATGTCGTCTCAAGTGCTTTCTAGTTGGCACGTAAAATGCTGTTCAGTACAGATACGCATAAAATGGAGAAGTGTCAGAGATAAATAAATTATGGTGTACTATGTTGAGACAAAAAAGCATCGATACTCGCACCTTGTTTCTGTCGCATATTATAAATAAGCATATTTTCCACCTTGTTGACAATGGGTTCATGGCTGAATTTGGCATATTTCTTCTTTCCTTTCATTGTACACTTGGCACTAGCACTTATAAAACCCTTGTTGTTTATTTCATTACTGATACAGAGAGGCGACATAAACATGCAATGAGAACCATTACATACTAAAGCAGTACAGTGGCGAAACCTACCTCCTATGTTTGTTCGACCGTAAATACACGCTAACCAGATATATATGAATCTCTGAAGTGACAGTTACAAGATTTTAATTCTGTTTTGATCAATCGATAGATACGAAATGCGAACGTATACTCTATAGAGCCAACCTAAAATCTATTACGGACGAACCTCTCGAGGGAGTCTTGAAGGCGATTATGGTAAAAACTGCTGCTTTTTATGAATTTTATATTCCCATATTTATCTTTTACCTATACGTCGCTAAGTTTCTTATTAAGCAATTGATAATGTGCATATATAACGATCCATGTTTTTGTCAGATCAATAAACAGTTATTTGATAAACGAGACAAGAAATACGAGTAGAATCGTGACTTAGGTATTGTTACTTTGACACTTTAATACTTTACCAGATTACACAGACACAGGTACATTTTATGACATGTTTTTGTCCCTGTTATCTGAAACGAAATATTTTTCGATTAGAGCAAATGAATAAATGTAGGCATGCATATAATATAGAAACCCAAATGAACATAATATTTTGTATATACCTACATACATAGATGGGTCGTTAATGCGCAACTATTCAGTTCCTCCATGTCATTAATTTTTTACCAACGTAATTTGCTCCGTCCACACAATTTCCTCTGGATTTGCTGATTTTATGTAAAAGTCTAGAGGGTATTTTTCTCTGACATAATATAGCTAAATAATTCAAGCACACACAGACCGAGTAGGAAAAGGCTTTATTGTACCGCCACGGTTCGAAGAGCAATTCGTTATGTCACATATTTTTTGGAAAGTAATTATGCTCAAAGTTTGTTTAGTCTACTATTTTGATGGGCTGCTATGGACTGTTTGCTCTGCCATTGAATTTATTTAAAAGGTTGACGCTGCTGTTCTCCTTGTCAAAGGTAAACAGTGATTGAAAGCTTCCATTTAATTATATGTACATATTTATGTCTGTTTGAGTTGGGTGGTATTCTTTTGAAACGAAATGTTTCTTTGAGGTAGAGTGACTCGCGAAATAAAACTTATAACTCTATGTAAATATGCATACCCAATAAAATAAATACGGGACATATAATATCCCTATTGAATGACACGAAATAAAAAATGTATTCAATGTCAACTTTCTGTGGATTCTTGTGGGTAGTAACGTCAAGTATTAGAACAACATGACGTGATGAAATAGAATCCTAAAATATACATTTTCATTAAAAAACAGCTCCAACCTAAAAACACACTAGATATTCCGTGTATACGAAATGACGTAAATTAGAGAATTGAAACAAAAGAGTCGAATGTCCATATAGAGATGTAGATACGCCAACGCAGGCGAGTGTATAAACATCTTAGGTATGTATATTATTTCCTTTCACTGAAAAATTCATTTAAAGAAAGTGACTACCCATATATCATTCATTGCTTGTACGCTAGTAATAGTAATTCATGCATATGTATGAATAAATGAATGGAGACATACTTTATATTTTCATGTTTACATACACTTTGGAGACGACATTTCTGACTGACTGCATGTATTTCTTAGAACAGCTTTCAACATCGATTTTTTCACTCTTCTATTCATACTTTCACTTGTTCCAGTATTTTGTGCCCCCTGCCGCTATATTAGGCTCACTTGCTCATTCTCTTTTCTCTTTTGCTTCTCAGCCCATGGATACCTGCCACGATATAACCGGTTCAAGCAAATAAGAGAATACACACAGGACACGAGAGGGAACAACAGGGAAAATGTTTCATAAGCTTGTTGGAAAAAGGACCGAGTTTCAAGTACTTTTTTTGTGTACCAACCGGTCAAAATAGGTATTTCATGATGATGGTACAACTTATATAATAGGCAATATGACAGCATATAGTAAGTAGTAAGCTTTTATGTGAGTACTTTTTTACAATAAAAGAGAATAACATGCATGTTTTATGAATGGATTGGCGTATATGTTTCAACTCACTTTTTCTCCCTGTGCTATTTATACCGCCAACTTGGCTTTGACTTTACCTCTTTTGGGGATTCAGAGAAAGTCTCACAAGCGAGCAGAGTCAAAGAGGTCAAAAAGAAAAGCTTCTTCTTCTGTCTCACTTATATTACTGTTTACACTAGGAAAAAGGTGGTTCTGTGGGATTCAATCTGGCTCTTGCTTGGCTGCGTGTCCTCTCTCTGGTGTGCGGTGTGTATTTGTGTGCCTGTGCCCTTTTAAGGTTAAGCCAACGAGTTTAAGGTTGTACCTTGAGAGACCAGAAAGATGTGTCGTATATATTGAGAACTACATGGCACACTAGCAAGAAGTACGAAAGACATTCTAGAGCTCATGAATTGCGACACGACACGACAAGGAAAAAATGTCGACTCTTTCCCTCTCTCACACATACTTTCTCTCCTTTCACTATAAGCAAAACTTTTGACAAAAAATATGGGAAGAAAGTAACAGAAACCTTTTCCCCCATTTCTAACAACAAAACAAAGGAAGTGGAGACGAGAAAGAAACTGGCTGGTGACTTGTCCTACCATTTGCCATTTTTGGCGTATATAAAATAAATAATGGTGATGATATGAAGGCAATAGCTATATGTATTTAGCATTATCTTGTGCATAAAAATATGCAAATAAATGAACCTAGTATGCAATAAACCATAGGAAAAGAAATGCTTATATTTTCCTATAAACATAAAAAAGGACATCACGCGAAAAAGCCTTCTGTTCACACGTTTCTGAACACATTACTTTGCATTTCTTTGGGTGTACAAAGGAAACACCAAAAATGCTACACAGCTCACATGAAAAGAAAGCACCTTTTGTCCAATTTCCTATGTACAATCATCTGCACTACCGTGGCAGTTCTGTTGGAAAAGTCAAAGCCGGAAAACACAACTTTCAACTCAGAATGCATTGCATCCAATTGAAGGTACAATGATAATGTACACGAACGAATGAATGCCTTTTTATTCAGATGATAAACAACACTTTTCTTTTTCTGATTTGCTTACACAGCTTGTTCATAAAATGTATACTTTGCCGGTGTAGCAGCATTTTATTGTAAAAGACAGAGAGCATTGAAAGAAAACCAATGCTATGGAAGAGGATTTTAAATGAAGATTGTATTTTGTATAAAATGTACTTAATTAGACGGTTGGAAAAGGTTGTACATTGAATTTTAGTTTCATAATATCCCAGCTTTACTTCACCGATGAAATGTCTGTATCACTCCTTTCGTAAAAAAACAAAGGACAGACAGAAGCATAAAACTTAGATAATATAAAACATTATGTACATTATAGTTTGCGGCAATTAATAAAGATGATGCATACCTAACTTTAGGTAATTTATATATGTGGAATATAATAAATTGACTGTATTGACGTAATTAAACATAAAAAACTAGAGTCACATAAAAAGGCGAATTAAATGGACTGATGTTACGGAGTCACCAACTAGACATTTCCTTTGTTGGATAATTTATCAGTAAACCGCCGTCGGCATTTACCACAACTTGTATGTTTTGCATAGGAAAAATAAAACACGCGAAGGAAAAACGAAGCCACGCAGACAAACCCCGGCATGTCTGTCCCTTGGCTTATGCATAGCCCTTCGCTCTGAAAACCGACACAGTTGTAAGTTACAACTTGTAACGAAAATATCTACAAGGAAAAGAAAGTAAAAGTAAAGCGTAGGTACTCACTCCTCCCATATCACACATAACACAACCCACACAAGATTTTAGTGATAAATCATCCTTGAACTGGAAAATAACCTTCTTATGTCATTCATTCCTTCCTATGGAATGTGTGATGAGCCGTGTGCATTATGAGAATGAACCAGAAGATTATATACATGCACGCATACCTGTGTAGATAGGTATTTCCTTGGTTTGCCGGCTTTTTGTTTTCAGGGTTTTCTCTCTCCTTCTGTGGTGGTTGCTGATCTCCTTTTCTAACCACTTTGTGCTGCAGGCAATACAGAAAGATAATATGAGGAACTACTTATGTCGCTCAAGTAGCATAAAACCCAAATAGTAATTTTATTTTCATCCTGCTCATAATTTTCCTCTTATTTTGAAAAGCCAACGGGTTTTGCGGAAAGATGTATTATTTTAACATCTTTTTTCATTCATTCTCTCTTGCCTTTTGAATTAAACTTACAGTTAACGTTCTTGTGTGTCCTGCCTCAGTGGAGAAAAATAGATAGATGAAAGGGAATGAGAGATGAAGTGGAAAGAGAAAGATGATTTATCTGAAATTTTAACCAGGCTCGTGGATTACATAACACAAGAAAGTATATATATATCTACCCACGACCTAAACACAATTTTCTCTTGGATTCATAATCAAATGTGCATCATCGTCTTTATAAAATCATATCACCATTCCATTTTCTATCCTTTTCCTCGTCTCTGCTAAACAAAAAGTATGAATAAGTTTTTTTGCATTCTTCTGAACACGTTTTCATTCAACCTCCAGCTCTCTGCTATTTTTACCTGACAATAAACATTGGAATCTGAATTCACTTTCCTTTTCCTGCTATTTTAAATTTAATGGTGAAGCCACAACTTTTTATATCCTTTCATTCCTTGTGCAAAATTCGTTTTTCATTCAGTCAGTTTAGCGGGATCACATTATTTGGAGAATAGCGCAAGTTGTGACATGATAGACAGTAGCAAAAAACGGGAAACTATATCAATCCATCTTCCAAACAGAAATTGCCAAGTGGTAAGTTAAGTCGAGAAAAGGAAAAAGAGGTTTAAATCCACACGAAATAGAGAAAATGAAACATTTCCATTAAAAAGGTGGATTCCTTTTGACAACTCCTTTTTGCTCATCGAGTCGTTGAGACTTACTTACTAAGCGCTATACTCATTGCCAGCTGCTACCACTACTGCTCCTGTTTGAAAATGATAACGTTTTGACGAATCACAGTACTTTCTCTCCGTATCACTCACTCGGCCGACCAGGGACAGAAAATGCAAGGCACTTTCCTCTCCCCCCTCTCTCTTGTCAGATAAAATATTCTCCCTTCACGAATATAATTCATGGGAAATCATGTACATAGACTTACTTACTTCTTTTTATTCTAACCTGATCTTGTGTACGCAAGCAAAGAAAAGGAAGAGATGACGACAGTGGCGGCGGTATTGGGACGATCAACATGGCACATCATCATTTCCCTTTTTCGAGGAAGAAATGTTTTCAACCTGAAACCGCTTCCGCTGCTGCTGCCTTTTAATGCATTCCATCTACTTTGTTCCTCCTCTCTACGATGTACATATGCATGCATGATGTCACCTTCGATTTTTCCTTGGGAGACCAGCAGCACCAAGGCGAGGCGTACCCTAATCTCGTTTTCTTTAGTTGAATGAAAAGGAGGAAAGGTGTACGACCGACAGTTTTTTGCCAGAGGAGAGGAAAGACGAGAAGAAGCAGAGAGATTGATCTAAACCGTGAGAGCTTAAAAATCATATGGGTCCAATGTATGGAAATCCGATTTAGGTAAAAAGGTTATGTACTTACAAGACAGTGAAGATGTTCATGCTGTTCACTAAAGATGGTGTATCTGAATGTCGGCATCTACTATACCTAGCGACGACCAAGAAGATCTGATCTGTTGTATGTTGGTTTTTACCTCTTCTCCCATTCTTCCATATCTGAATCTGAATGTAATAATAATAATGTAATATTGAGAAAGAAGGCTTAGTGGTGTCACGGTGGCAGTGTACGCTGGAATGTCTAGAGGAAAGTTTCATCTTCAATCAGGTTAATATATTAATCTGATCAACCGAATGTAGATAAGTAAGGACAGAAGAAATAGCTACATTGACAGTGACTATATCTAACTGATCGATAAGCAGCAGAGGTAGCAAAGACAGACGTGCGTACAAAGAGATTTGACCATAAAGTAGCTTCCGCTACTTGATAACGCTGCGTAATATCAGTAATGTATGGGTGAATATCGCCTTCTTTTGAAACGTGTATCGTCTGCCTTACGCATTAAGGCGGATGAAGAAGGATGAGACCATTATGCACGAATTGTTGTAGCGTTTGGTGCTTTGATAAAATATTATAATCTAATTTTGTACATTCTCTCGAGTGTTTCCAGCATCCTGTTGGAAATCGTGCAAGTGAACAGGCCGTAAACACTCCAATAAAGATTGTTGTGCGATTCAGCTACACACACAGAAAGAGAGAGAGAGAGAGACATGGCTAAATTTCCATTTAAAACAGAAAACTCATGTTCCACTGTCGCCGCGGGTAGTATAATTCTAAAAATATGCTACATCTTCAACTGATTTCTTTTGACCGCAGGAAACAGGATGAAACATAAAGGATGTTTTGATCAGCCGTAGTGAAAAGGATGTCGGATTTAGGCACGTAAATTGATACCAATACGTGTTTGGGAATAGCACAGAAGTTGGAAATCTGCCGAACTATGAACCATTGTAAAAAACATATAAACATAAATACAATAGAAATGGTTGCAGATTAAATGACACACTTTGACATTTTAAGTAATCAAATGTAATCGGATTTATAATCAAATATAAGGAAAGTGTAATAGATGGATACTACAAATAAGGTAGTCAAATAATATGTATATACGTATTTACAGATCAAAGATTTTTGACTTCTACTGCTGCACTGCATTTATAAAGTTACATTACTTTGCAGAATCATTGTAACAAACTGAGTCTGTACTTCTTTAGCCGTAAAAAACTTTCAAAACTGTGTAACTACTAATTATTATGCAGCCGACGTATACCAGCATAACTACTAACTAGAATAACTTTTTATATCATGACATTTGGATTTTTTTTGTTTTTACTTGAGAGCTGTCCTACTACATTATACTCTGCTGTATTTGCCGACATGTATATACATAGGCCATACTAGAAATGCATATGAAAATATACAATTAAGTAGTACAATGAACACATATAATTTGGAATAACTAATCAAAAAGGAATAGTGCTGCAAAAAGTAATGACTTCATTCAAACCAACGGGACACAGAACGGCTATTAGAATTTTTTAACTTTTCCCTTTTTATCGCAAAAGATTATATTCCTCACTACCTATCTATATTTAGACTTTTGTTTTCTACTAAACCAGGATTGCATAAGTTATCATCATCAACAACAAAGCACTTGACATCACTTGCTACCATCCTTGTCATTGTCCATGATGATGATGATGATGTCCATGACGAGAATGATGAGCATCGTAGAAATGAATGACAACAAAAAAAGTTTGCAAACTTTTCCTTTCATTCTTTTTACCTCTTTTAAAACTTGTGTAAGCACTACAACAGCAGTGGATCTACTATGTGACGAATGACAATGCCTTACTCTTCTCTGCTCCGCCTTGTTCCATTTTTGCAATACTTAAGCACACCTGATGGCCATGGCTATGCCTTTTCCCAAAAAGTGAAGCGCACAGCGTGTGTTTCCCCCTATGTCGCTACTTTCCCTTTTCTCCCATCAACTTTCACCGCCGTCGTCAACTTTTTGGATGATAGCCAGAGTGAGAAAAGTGATGAGTTAAGTTGTTGGAAGAAAACAAGAATAAAATTAGCAACAGCCACTAAGGCACCTTTTGTTAAAGTTACATAGGCACGTATTTTTTTATGATGATGATCATTCATCCATGTACCAGTTATTGTCCTTTATCAGCAAGCCTCATCCTCATCACGTGCTAAGGCAATTATAAGTAAAATGCTACCTAACTGACAACTGCTGCACAAGTTATACCTATGTACCTAACCTGGACACTGCAGAGAAAAGTTCGTACTCCCTCGTTTGAAAAAAATGACAACGGAAATACAGATGAAAAGTAGAAAAAATGAGACACTATATACTCCACTTTTTTTTTCGTCCGACATTTCTGTTATCCGTCATTATTTTCGCTGTGAGAATTACCCCGTAGTTGAAAATGTAATTACCAGTGATCATACATACATGCATTCCTTGTAAATACTGGATATATATATATATATATATAAATAAGCTTACATAGGTATACGTTGTCGGATAATAAAAGAAAGCGGCAACTTTTTTATACTGTTATTTCAGCCTCTTTCTCCATGATTAAGTTACATTAAAATTTATCAAGGCTAATTAAAATTCATCTCGAGGGACAAGCATGAGCCAGGACGTGGTATAGACCTGAATGCATACAATGTTTGTAGTTGTGTGTCCTGCTGAATTGGAAAAACTTTGTAGTAGGGGAAAAGTAAGATTTTATGCTTTTATGACAAGTTGCAGAAGGTCATAATAGCTTTAGTTGATTTGATACAAAAAGTACAACGCATGTTGTACAAAAGGGGAAAGTGATTGGATTGAATATGGAAGTATGGAATCCACCTATATTTTTTTCTTTTTCTTCATAATAGCTGTAATGAGCAAACGATACCATCATCTTAGCAAACTGGTGCAATATAAGTAAGCACTTCCAACCTTTTTTGTTCTAAATTTCTTTAGGGATTGCTCAAGTGAAAGATTGTAAGACAAGATAGCATAGGTACTGGGGGTAGAAGTTGTAGAGGTCTGCTGTGTACGCGCCTCTCTGCGTGTTTTTTGCAGAGTAAAGTTTTTGGGTTAAGTACTTTCTTCTTATTCTTATCGTTTGTTAGATTGTAATCCCAGTGGGCCATCGAATCTCCACAGGATCAGAATTTTAATTTCTTTCTCTCCCTATTATTACTTCACTATTATTATAACCTGAACAAGTATCTGTATTGAAAAGAAAAATATATATCTGGATTTATCAGGTTTCTCGTCATAAATTGCAAAGTTTTTCATTTTTCCATTATCGACATTCCCAATCGAATTTACTTTGCTTGGGGAAAACGTTTTTTACATTCACTATGCTCAATATCTAGATTCATAAGGTTATATATTAAATAAATACGTATCATTCATTAAGGACCTATTTGGATAATGGGAGTTTGCATGGAAAACTTTAAAAATTATTTATTTTGTTCTGAACAATAGCATATTACGTTATGCGTAAAAAGTTACTTCTAAATTGACTTGAGCATAGCAGTATTCACATCGAACTTGTTTTATGTACTTTTATAAATTCAAAAAGTCAAACTGCCACTGCAATGTAATGTGGTTACTTGGAGAGGGTTCTTCTTTATTTAGAAAATCCGGGAAAGGACGTTCTCTGAAAAAATAATAGCCTTCGAAAGTTTAAATAATGGAGCAAAATCATAGAAAAATTTTCAAATTCGAAATGTAGAATTATCATATGATTAGATTAGTTGTAGACTCGCACTCTTTTTGGAAGGAAGTCGAACGAATGTGCTAAAATATTTGCAAAATAATACAAGAATCTATTAACTATATTATCCGAATTGCAAACCGTATTAAAAGTTGGAATACTTAATAAGTGTGCTAATTTATCAGAACATCATGAAGTCTCTATACATGAAGAATTGGATTTTCATATATTTTATTTATATCGGTTACATGCTATTTCCCTTTTACTATTCCCCCCACAATTCTCCCAACAACTTTTTCCCCGCGACATTTTCCTTCTACGAAATTTCCTTACTTGATTTTCCCCCATACCTTCTTTAACATTATCCCTGGTAAAAATTAATGCAATTTTAAATAAATGGATATATAAGATATTTGGCAAAGAATACGTCAAAACGACACATTTGCAAAGCTATCTTGCAAGATATTAATATGCACGTTGCCTACAAGGTGGTATTTAACTAAATTTAAATTTAACTTTAGCATCATGTCATGGAGAAAGTCAGGTGGGCAATTGTCGGGGGGATATCGTGAGGGGAAATAGTGTGAAGCGATGCAGTTGTGCTGTTGAAGGTTAGTTTACGCGGTGTACCGTAGATAAAATCTATTTACTTTTTATACAGTTTGGCTTATTATTCGCGGAAATCATGTAAAAGGCTGTTCTCTGGGCAAATAACGGGTTTTAGACAAAAAGGGTGTTTAGTTGGAGTTGGAGTGAGGACAGAGCCTGCAGAGAGCAGCTACATGGAGTTCTTTGATATTCTCTCGTGTTCAGAAACTTGTGAAAAGGGTAAAGAATGCTGCATTATAGCAGAGTATGTATAATATGTACACAACAAATAATCCGAGCATATTTGGTACCTTGTGCTTACAGGTGACTTGGAGCAGACGTTCCCCAACTATTTTATTATTTTGTGTGTGCCAAAACAAACTCGTGCAGAGTTAAAAGAGGGCAAACCAGGTGTAACTAATCACTAATTACAGAAAATTGAGAGGAATATGTACGAGAGCGGTACTAACACTACTCACACGAAAAATATCCAGTTGGAACACTAGCAAAGATTTATACTTATACTTATATGTACTTACGATTAGAACTTAGAATGGACATTCCTGTTTTTTGGTAATAAATAAAATGTACAGCCTTTAGTAGCGCTTTCATACTGGTTGTAGAGAAGGCTCTATATTGAAATGCATGATAAACCGTTTTTAGATGGAATACATGTAACCCATATTATGCATGTGGAGAATGCCTCTGGTCAAAAGTTGGAACATTGCTTTGCTCTTTTGGATTACAAAGCTATAAAGTGATTATAATGGAATTGAAGCGCTGTTGCGTACATTTTTCTCTCAATTCGCAATAGCCTACAGACAAAAATGCAGAGTACACTCACGTATGTATACACGTACCTTTACGAGCGCATCACCACTACACGGCTGTATCATCTCACCGGATGTATAACATTGCCCCGCTATAGGAAATACAGGCTACATAATACATCCACATATTCATAAGCGCAACATGACTTCCAGTTGAGAGAAAAAAGAAAAAGGCATGGGAGCAAAAAAATATACAAACAATATGCATAGGCAATTTCGTAGTTGAACAGCTTCAAAACGGAACAAACAAAAAGGCAGATAGAGAGAGGAGCAGGAACAATGCAATGCGTTATTATTCCCTAGCGCAATGTACTACACACACTTTAGCGTACGTAATGTACGCTATCATCATAAAATGCATGCATTCTACTTTGTTCAGGTATAATGCGCCTTATGTAAGTAAGAAGGAGAAAGCATAGTAGTGAGTTATGTGGAATCGAATTACATTGTTATTTCTACTCCTAGAGGCATCAGACCGTCTTGTTTTTCATTCAACTAACTTGACTTTCTCCTGCCTTTCATCTTACTCCATTTTTTGCTACCTGAGAACCAAAACTGGGCCTCCTTTCTTCTTTTGTTATTGCTCATGTATCCACCACCACTGCTGCTGCAAACGTATACGTTTTTGGCCAACGAACCAACTAATAATACATACCTGAGTAAATACTTCGCAAACCGGCACACACCACTACTAGGTACTGTGAACTGGTGAGCATGCTGCCAGAGAAATTTTTAATGCTTGTTTGCTGTCCGTCTTCTTTACTTACTGGGAGGCAGCAAGATTTGGACAAGGTTTTGTATGCGTTGAGAAAAAATACTGAAAAACTAGTATTAGTCGGGCTCCTCCTTCCAATTTCTTATGTTTTTATTACGAGTCTCAACATCCAAGCAAGCACGTTAGGCAGACTACTTTACTTTAGACAAGGAGAAAAGTACCTTTTGCACAGACAAAACAAACGAAACTAGCATTATTATTGTAGCAAAAAGAAATCGTCTTTCTTCTTGTCCGCTTGGTAGACGCACCGTGAAACAACTTGAAATTAAAAATTTATTTAATTCGTCTATTGACCCATATAAAATTCGCTCGTTTTGCTTCAGGAGAATCTAACAGGCATGTTATTGTGGCCGAAGATGAGACGTCGGTCGGTTGTAATGGAGGCAACGAACGAAAACATTGCGAATTTTGATTTCCCAGTAGGGGCAATAATAATAAGCGAGTTTTATTTCCTGTAATAATATCATTTGTATCTCGTTGTGTTGTATTTTATTATTATAAAATGCTATCAGTTCGAATAGCAGCCGATCCACCCATGAACTGGATCATTAGATGGCGAAGGTAAAACGGTGCACACAATAAGGGAGTTATTTGTTCTGGAAGAGGAACCAAGGACAAAGGAGAGATAAAATTCAGCGTTTTATTCCCTTTATTGTCTCGGCAGTGCTGTAATAAAACACCAGATCGGCTTATTTACCAATGCCTTTTTAAACGAGGTGAAGTATGTATCTTGTTCATTGTCTGCTGATTACTTGAGAGGATTACGCAATTGCAATAAACTGTGTCGCTGAAATTGAAATTTGCCAATGGATTCTTTTATGTTGTGTTTGGGTGAGCAGTTTTGCATGTCGTATCAAGTATCAGGATATTCAGGATACTAAAGTGGCTGTTAAATATTTCAATGAAATTCTATCTTAGAATGCTTTCTCTTTTCTATTTGTTTTGCTGTTAATGTACTTTCTGGTAATTAGTCACGCAAAATTGTGTACAGAAGAAAGGCGTCGAATGGTGTTCTTTAATTTATTAATGAATGAATGCAATAAATGAAAATTCATAACTATCGCAAAAAACAGAATTAGAATACATAATATGTATTCCAATTCTGTTTTTTTTTTTGTTTAATTCATATTATGAATATATTGCAGAATAATATAAAGCAGAATTTAGTTTTCGTTAAACTGCCGCCTTTTGATTTGCAGCTCATTACTTTTAAGACGACTGTGTTTTGATGGAGGCTCTATGATCCTTCTGAGGCAAGTATTTTTCAAATACGTTGTTGACATTACTGTTTTATATTTTTCGTAAGAAGCTAATAAGATCAAAAGAAATGACTAAAATCACCCGGGTTCAAAGTTTTTTCTGGACATCCAATGTATGCTGCCATTAGTCCTCAGTGTTGTACTGATGAACTTCTTCCATTGTAGCATGTTCCATTTTTGTGTGCATGGATGCTCCGCTGTAAATAAATCCCTAGCAAAACTTTTCCCATATGCCTACATACAAAAAATGATGTTACAACAAGCTATAAGTTATGCCTTCAGGACACTACTAACTAACTGTAAGATATAATGAAAGTATTGAAAAAACTAACTGCAGGGAACCGTTCCTGCAAAATCCGCATAATAATATTTCATAGATATTCTAGTATATTATTATCATAGCTTTATTTGTATTGTCGTATAAACAAACAATTGAGCACATCTACATCAGTTGGAGAAAGCAAATTAGCCACGGCGTATGACTAATTACCGAACTGCAATGGTAAGTTCGAGTATCAGGGTCCAAACAAATAATGGATATCCGGATAGATTACAAACCGACATAAAAGTCCTTTTTGTAGATTTTATGTGTTCGTTGTCTCCAAAATGTTTTGAAATGAAATATGTAATAGTGTTGTACTTTATGAACATGAGAATTTAAAAAATACCTTGTTTTGTCAATGATATTAGATCTAGATCTACATAAGACCTCATTGTGTTTTGTTGCTAACTGGAACGATTTTAGTAATCGTAATGGAAAAATAATGGGAGTAAAATTAGAGGAAGTAAAAGCGGAAATTTGTTGCCTTTTATCGTCACATTACTCGTGTCATGGACAATGGGCGATGATAGTCATGTTTGCCAACATACACCACAAGTTTAGGAAATGCCATGTATCTGTAATAAAAGGACATGTTTTATGAGGCTGCTTAGATAAATAAATGCACCAAAGTGCATAGTTATTGCTATTACCACCGTAAACAGCTACAGATATCACTTTTGTCATTATCAAATGCAATAAGAATGTAATGGAAATTATACATGGTATTCAAAATGTAAGCTATAATGATGTCAATCGGCGTAATGGTGAGAGAATGCCGGGAGCAAGAAGTGATAAAGCGCTTTCACTAAAACTGCTTTCATGATGGGTCCCTGTACAGTAATAATTGCACGCAGAAATGCAGAAATTAATGGATGGTACGACTCAGTAAATGAGATGGAACATAATGATTGTTAATGAGTTATATTGCCTATTATGTCCTTCTTCCATGATGTGCACTAACAATTAGAAAATTTGTTACTTCGTTTGCCACCAATTTTTTCGAACACATTAATACTACAAAAATGTAAGAATTTTAACAATAAGTGGAAATTAATGTGACTTTCTCGTTAATTTAAAACAAGGTTACATGAATGAGTAGCTTTTCCAACAATTGTATTTTTAGTGTCGTCGAAAATTATTTTATGCTTCATAAAATCCAACTCAAAGTGTGCATTACATAATCATACCTTATCATACCTTGACTCACAAGTGAAGCGAGCAAGATGCTCTCCGTGATACAGTTCATTTCTTTCCTCATGCTGCTTATTCCGTTCCATTGAGCATTTGGCATTTTTCCTGACATGCGTGACTAATTAAGTTAATGAAATTAAGTGTGACGAGAATGCCAGTCCTTCACAAATTCCGATGAAGCGAGCGTACTGCACATTCATGGCGGAACTAAAATAACATTATAAGGGATTGTAATAAGTACAGACTACGCTTCTACTATGAACATATATATCTCGTCTACACTACAAAGTGGCATAGGAATGTATTAGTAAGTACATCACACATTTTTCACAACGCGTTTCTTTTGGCTTCGTATGACATTAGTGAATGCTCTCCGCTTACTTGTGCGATTTCTAGGACAAAATTGCTGGAATGGAATTTTGTCCACTCTACGACGGCTAATATCATTATCTTAACTTTCTCTTTTTCCTTCAATGTTCATCTTTTCTTTATTCTTTTTTGTCCTTCGTTCTTCTCATCTGCTCCAATTAATTCTACAGTAAAGTCAATGCGGTATGTTTACTCAATATAGCTTTGCGAATTTACTTTAGGGGATGTGATATTGCTAAGAAGAGTGCATAGCTGCAGCATAAAGTACTGAAATCACGTATCCTTGAAATTATTTCCTCGTGTCCATTGATCAGCTTTATTTATACGTACATATTTGAACCGTTTATACAGCATGCGCTTATCTAATAAAATAAAGCTGTTCAGTTAGGTCAAAATTAAAGTCTAGCACCGACATTTAGCTGATATATACAAATATAGAGAAAATTTCTAGTTTACTAAAAAGAGAATCTTGAACAAGTTTAATAATATACTAGCTGCAGCCTTTACCTTTAATAGTTACATTCAACACGGGTAAATTAAAGTAAATCTTCGCTTCGCAATACATAAGATGTTCAATGTGTGGATGAATTGAAACCAATATAAAATTAAATGCTCAGTTTCATAAAAGTATAACGATTTTTTGTTTCTAATTTTCCAGATATATTATCATCAAAATGGAAAAACATTATCCGGATCCAAACTGAAAGGTAAGACTATTTTTATGTGCAGTAAAATATGTTTTATTAACTGTAGAAATTAAGCTCAAAAGACTAATTACTATACCGTATTTAATACCATTTCTTTAATGAACTTCCTGTGAGATGGAAAGAAATGCATGCATAGGTATAACGTATAAGTATTTACTATATCTATAGATTTGAAATAAAATTGGATTTCTTTTAGTTATTACAGCATGTTATTATTAAAGGTATAAAGCAGAAAAATGATCAATCTCTCCAATTAATACAAAGCCTTAAAAATGCATTGGTTAACAGTTCTCAACACAAATTCCTTAGAGTTCGTTAACATTCTCGCGTTACCACAACTACCATACTTCATTCTTCTGTTTTCATAGTATATTTTTTGAAAAGAAAATCCATTTTCCCTTCCTCATCTTCTTCCTCACAAGCAAAATGTTTTAGATCCCCGTGTATAAGTCTGGCAGTTAGACATACGCTCATTTGTTTAGGGTACACACATACAGTCCATGTGGTTCTCACTTTGACTGACTGCTGGTATTTGGAATTTTCCATTTCAAACATTTTCCTTTCTTCTTCATCTCACTCACTCCATTTCAAACTCCTTGTATTAGCAGTAAAGAAGCTCGCCTGTTTTTACATTTCACATTCCAACCATTCGGATCCAATCCATTCGTCTTTCTTGATCGCTTTTACCAATTCCCTTTCACTATGCACTTTACAGTGTGTTTTGTAATATTTCAGGGACTTTTGTGTTTATGCTTGTGTGTTCAAATGAAAACGAAAGCTAGCATCACAAAAGGCTGTATACACAACAACAGCAGTAAGGTCTGTGTAGTGGACCAATCCAAGCATATCTAACTAGCAGAGTTTTCTCTTTTACTTTCAGACAGAATACACCAGAATAAATACCTCATTTAGCAATGCTCCTGTTCTAATGTGGCTTTAACATCATTTCGCCTAAGTGAAATGAAACTGCCAAATGCGCGTATATGAACCCTTTTGCAGTACACACTTGAGCTGTTTATATATACTATGGTGTGTTTTCCTGTAAGTCGTTTATAAGGATTGCTAGAATTCCACTTTCTCTCTATATTTTGCTTTCTCGTTCCTAATACGTTTATGTGTGTACTTAAATGTGATTAAGACTGTCGGTTGCTGTTAATTTAATGTAATCCAACTAGTACTTCTCGAATGAGTGAAAGTTTCTCCTGAAATGCTGCAGAAGAAATAACAGGCAACTAAATGGCTGTATCATCTACTTACGTTCAGTTCGCTTTTATTGTGGGTAGAGTAAAACTTCTTTGTCTACTTACATGAGGGCAGCTATTACATACACATTTTAACCATTACATACTTCAGATGTGCTCTTATTGCGATTTAATATTATTTCGCCTTCTCAATGTGTGAAAAAAGGTGGTGTGGAGTGTGGACAAAAGAAGGACAAGGGAAATGGATGGAACCAGAGAAGCTTTGTTTTTGCAGCTGCGCTTCAAAATACTGCACGACCAAGACAAGTCCTTTACAATGGCTAACATCAAATTATACTGAAAGGTCGTTTAAATGCCAAGCCGTGTTTTTGTGTGCGGTTTTGGGTAAAGGCTCAGTTGTCACTGCCTGATTGTCAACTTCAAATTGTAACGCTCTTCAAGCGAGTAAGAAAATGAGGTGTAGAGTGTGTGTGGTGATGCAGATGTCGAGACACGTTGTTGATCCACATTTAGCAATTTTTGACATCCGACCTTACGTAAAAGCTAAAATTTGATTAAGCTTCGATTTTCGAGGCAATCCTTCAAACATTGGAAGGTTTAAGAGGAGGTTAGGACGATTATGGGGATGAATCAACAGAAATATGAATGGAAAAAATAAAGTTTAATTACATATATAGCCACAAGCCTTATTCATTATGCGAACATCATTTTCATCATGAAATTTTCATGTCAAATTCTACGAATGATGAAGGGAATAAAACTTCTTGAGAGGTTTGCTTATTTGCTGGTGTGGTTTTGTAAGCACCACATGATATTAACACTAAATAAACAAATCTAGCGCAAAATTATTGTTTGTAGGTAGCTATAATTAAAATCTCTACAGTTTGACATAAAATACTCAGTGCCAGATTTATTTCAGCGTTATGCAAAAAGGCTGAACAAAAGGCTTGCGAAACGAACAAGAAAACATCCTTTGACGTGAGCAGTGCTCACTGAGCACAACATACACCCACCTGAAAGAGGTGTTATTACATTACGCAATATAACTAATATTGTGCATTAGCTGGTAGCAAAATTCTTTGAAGTTAAAAAGTCTCATGTCTGTCATGCTATTTATTTTAAGCCGAGAATAAAGCCATTTATGGAGTACTACAATTTTGTCATTTGAATGTCCCATAATAGAATTATATTTTTATTATGTACAGGCCTCTACAAATTATTCAGGATTCTTTGGTGAACTCGATGACCTGGACTTTTTATCGAAATTCTACATTTCCATGATATGTACATTCTGCCAGAAAAATTCTTTGTTCCGAAACCTATAACAGTACATGTCGACAGCATACACAATTATAATTTAAGCTCATTGTTATCCACATTCTGTCACATTTAAGTACACTTACCCATTTGTACATTACCCGACACGTTTTCCATGTCACAATGCCAGAAAGATTACATCAGTCACATGTCATTCGTCATCAGTATCATCATTACTATATCTGACATCATACTTTTTATATAGAAAGAAATTACTGAAACATCATCGATACACGCCCGTTTTCATTCTGAGTTTAGGAATTTTTTGTTTTCTCCTCTTCGGTGTCCCCGATCAAATTACATGTAATTCCAGTGATGTTATCACATCCACATCGTCACTGTACTTTTTGTCATCTAAAATTCAATATTAATAACTGTTCATCTCCCTTCTACTACTCCCGACACAACCTACGTAACTCGTTTGTACCAAACCCTCGCCGGCTTTCTTTCCTTCTACTATAATATAATAAGCTACTTATCATCAGCGCACGATGTGAGGAGAAAAGCTGGAGAATAGATGAGCAATCCAGAAGGCCATCATAGCATTTTGGTAGGAAGGATTTCTCATTTTGCGTTGCGTCAAAAAGTCGAACGCACCATGTATGCACGTCTCCCACCCCCGCCAACCTTTTTTGCCAAAGCTATCACATATTCTTCATCTCGGTGTTAGGTACCCTTTCATTTTCCGTTAGAATGAATTTATATTAAATCTAATATCAAGGGTTGCTCACCCGTTCCTCGTATTCCGCTTATTTATTTATTTAATGCTATATCATCTTCACACTTTTTTGCCGACCAACAAGTAAACCATTTTCTCTATCTGTTTCATTCAGCTTAAGTGCGTTGTTGTTGGATAGTAGGTAGTATAAAATAAAGTCATATACATGTCTACGTGAGAGAGAGAAGAGAAAAGACTGATCCCTTTTTAGTTACGCGTTGGCGTTTCTACTCTGTGTCGTGATGATTATTATTTCGCTTCACTATAAGCTTGCCTTGTGCCCCTCTGCTCAGGAGGATTTCCTACTGTAAAAGGAAAGCCAACAGCTTTTACACGAAACATCTCGCTATATAGAGGATGATATATTGTATAGTAATAACAGGGAACGTTTGTGCGGAGGATATTTGCTCCTTATTTTCCTTTCTCTCAAGTAGTTTCAGTTTCAGCCTTGCCACTGTTTGTTGTACACTCGAATAAACTCACAACCTCGAAAGAGACTGAAAACATGGTTCCATTGAAAATGTGGTAGCACGTCGTATATTTTCTTTGTTGTTGTATAGGAAAACAAGGAGGAAACAAGTTACTCACGCCTTTACAGATCCACCACCACTTCACTTGAATTTTCAGGATGCTGATGAAAATTATGATGACGACTAGTAAAACTTATTGCTTTTGGTGCTGGTGGCGGCGATGGGAATGGCAAGGGAAGAGAGACGACGAGATATTTAGGTTAGTGTGTGATGATGCTGTGTGGCGAATGTTATTGTTAGCAGTCAGATCTTATCCCACACTCTGAGTTTTTATGGGATACGTTATGCAATGCGCATTTGAAAACAGCACGCATCACCAACAGTTCTGAGAGGAGAGAGAAATGAAGAAGGAAAGGGTACTTTTCTCTCTTGCGGAAAATAGCTGGTGAAATGGTTAATAATGGTTGGTTGGCTCATACTATACTGCCATGATCAAGGTATGCATTGGAAATAGAAGGGACTTATGTAATAATGGTGGCAATGAAGGTAATATTAAGCTTTGTCATAGTGTGTTACGTAGCCTATAGTATATGTAAATATTAGCGCGTTATACTATATCGCACTAACGAGTCTGTAGATTATACGGCGCTTCCACGCGTTCATACATTTCATCACGAACACCTGCTTGCTTCCTGCTCACTCAAATGTACTTGTTCAAACAGAGTTTTCCATCATAAGAATCCCCATCACCAGCCTGCATCTTCTTCACTTTCAGTCATTTTCCACGGCAATCACGTACCAAGACGGGCATTAAACCAAACAGTGCCTTGCTCTTTTTATCCAGCAGTATACACAAATACACCTACACCCAATGCCAAATTACTTAACAAACGAAGCAAAGTAAAAGCATTTGGTGTGATGTACCGCCAATTCTGCTGCAGCAAGTACACGTAGGCGTCTAATACAGCGAAAGTCCTCAAGTGGATCCTTTGCTCAACCTCTTTTACTGTGGTTTTTATTTAAGAAATTTTATTCCAGGAGGAAAATTTGAGCAAAAAATCCCAGATAAGGTTTGCGAAATTCGAATTCGGATCCATTCTTCCTTCTTAGGATTCTCAATATTACCACCTATGCATATACTTGTAAACCACTTTTGTGCAGTATATTCATCCGGGAGCTTGGAAAGCTTGCCGTTTATTTTTTTAAATCCATTTAAACGATAAAGATGCCGCGTTGTATTATCAATCTTCGTTCGATATATAAATTCCTCTTGTTGTCGTGCGTGGGTTTTTAATAACACACGACTTGAGTGCGAAATTGTTAAATAAAAACTACTTTGTACATTTAAGATTCCCCTACAGACAGCAATCTCGCTATGCATTAAAACAATAAGAAGGGAAAGCAAGTAATCAGTGAAACTAATCACAATCAAAGTAAAATTCGAAGTAACCAACTTCAATATCTAACTGGCATTTTTGCCGCCTTCGGACGTGGTTCATTTCCCCACGCCTATCACTTCTAGCATTGTCTCATCTCAGTCGCTGATTTCCTCCGTATTATATTATAACAATAACATAGCTTGACCTATCTTCATCTTGCTCTACTTTTTTCGGTTGAAATTAAGGGTCAGAAGTATCGACAACAGCGTTACAGTTACAAAAGACAAATTAGAAGTTAGTGAAACAATCCACCCACGTAGTACATGTGTTTATTTGTATAAATGAATTTATTGAATATTGTATTTATTATTAGTAAATACTTCTGTTTGCAAGTTCCTCAGACAAGAGAAAACCAGAGTGTGGCATATTGAGTTTCTTACCACCTTCTTGACTTTTACTTTCCAGTTGTTTCTCCTGGGCTAAGCATAAAAGAAAGTTTTTGTCAAAAAAAGTCTGGCCTACATTAAAACAAACCTTCCCAACAATTTCTTTTGTCCGATCTGGTATTGCAGGAAATCTAGCACTTACTTTCCAAAACACATTTTGTTCTGACTTTCTTCTGACTTGATATGTTCTACTGAGTTGAGTCGAGGGAAAACTCTGTGCAACCATTTCCTACATTTACGGAACGGATTCCTTAAGATGCACATACGAATACATTATACTTTAACCTTTCTTTCTTTTAAGTACTTGTCTTATCAACGCTAACATCACGTCATTGTCTACCTTCATCTCCATTCGTTATCGCATTACTACAATTATGTAGACTTGATCGGTATATTTGTAGCCTATATATAGACTCCACAAAAGCATTTCTTTGATCTAAACCTATCTGATCTGCTTCCCAAAGAGAATTTAGAATTTTTTTCTTTTGTGTGTTTGTATGAGTTTGAAGATGCATTTTATTTGGCAGAATATCGGTCAGTGGAGTAGGAAGCAAGGCAAAGCAAAGGTATTTAAATTTGTACTCGACATAATAACATAATGAGAGGATTGATGTACTACTAAACGTGTTTATGTTTCAGAGCAAGTCAGCCGTGCATCTCAAGCTCAGAAAATACAATTACATATAAGAAATAAGATAGGAGAAAGGAAAATTTAATAATACGGCTTATTTCCCAACTGATCTTACCTACATTTTTACCAAGGATCATATTAAACTTGTAGAGAAAACGTAAAAACGTAAATGGTTTAGGAGCACTGGCTATGGAATCAAGCTAATAGGGTTCTGCACTCGTTCTCCTTTCCTGCTTTCCTTTTGAAACTGTACAAAAAATTAATGCGTCGTACGGAACTGCTCTACTTTTCTATCCTGATCCAAACGATACAGTAACGAATAGATGAAGATGATCACACCGTAATCATCAACATAGCAAGTACCCAAGTTCAGAACAGACAAGACACAAAACTAAGAGAAAGTGAATAGGAAGAGTCCTGGTGGAGAAATGAGTGGAGTCACAAATGTTGGGTGTGATGATGACAACCAGCGCATCGTTTTTATCCTGGGAATATATTCAGTGTAGCGGTTGCTTGCGCTTTACGTGACCAGCCTTTACACTTCTCATCATCACCGTCTCAAGCAATCATTTCATTCTCTTTGTTGGCCTTTTCTTTTTGCTGTTCACTCGCCCACATCTGAGAACGAGACTGCGGTTACATGACATGGTATTACCATTTCCCAGATTTGATCCTATGAAAGGAAAGGATTAGACACGAGCGGATCAGCATGTATGCGTTGAGAGAATCCAAAGAGATAAAGTAGAATTCTCTTTTAACTTTGTTAGCGTTTCTATTATTTTTTACTTTCCTATTCCAGATCCATTTACAATCAGTGGATCAGAAATCTATTTAATCTTGCTATCCAATGTCCATTTCCATAGCTGATTCACTACTATCATCATCGTCACTGCAGATCCAATCTATCGGACAGTAAAATATATATGAGGAGATTCGGACGAATTGCGTGCATTAAAGTGGGCTTGTAGAAAATAGCACAGAATCACAACCATATGTCCTATATACGCGCATTTCTGCAGAAAAGCTGAGTATCAACAAAGTGGTGTAATAAATACAGGATTCTGGTGGACTTGCATGATCTGAAATAATGCTATCATTGCAAATCGGAGAAATTCTTTTTCCGCAACTGTCATTGCCATCGGCAGTCAGTATCTTTGATGATGATCACGTTAAAATTAGCTGTCAGTCAGCCGTAGAAAGGAGAACATAGAATCACGCACTACCAACATGATCACGACGACACTTGTCAGTAGAGGTCATTCTTCAAAATCAGTAGAGTAGAACCTCGAAGGAGTTACAAATAAGGTTATGTTTGTTCCACAGCTCATCCTGTTCAAAATAAGACAACAATAACGCAGTGGTGTGGCAACATCAGAGGCTACTCCTGCACACATCCTGATCATAAGCAACGCAAGTAGCAGCAGGGTTACATACAACCGTTTGCTCCAGTTTTTTGATGGATGACAGGAGGTGCACGACCTGCATATTATTATGTACGGATAGAAGGAAGGAAATGATATTATAATTTCTCTTTCCATGCCAAATTCCCAGAGAAAACTTTCTACCAGCTCCAGACAGCAGTGTTTCTAACTGACTACTTGTAGAAAGTACTGCAGGAAATAATTGTATCTTGGACCTAAAACTCAGGTTTGCATGTAAAATTTAATTAGAAAATAAGATAAGAATCAAACTACTAAACCAAGTATATTTTTCCGTCAGTATCCACAACTGGCCTGTTATCTGAATTCTTATCCACGAACTTCTCCGCAGTTTCCAAATTTGATCCAGCATTAGAATTTTTATTTTTTATTCATTGATTTCTTGACAGCGCCAAAAATATGAGAATGACATATACCAGCACACCATATACCACTATAAGAAATATGGTGATTTTGTAATTCTTTCATTCAACTCGCACACAACCGCTGCCGCTGACATCTCTAAACCTGAGTGAATTGAAAGGAAGGAAACGGAAACACATTCCATTTCCCGGCAAAAACCCAGCAACCTACTTAAAATACACTACTTTACCACTTACTTCACTTTATTATTTTTTTCTTGAGTATCCTCCTCCATCATCTTCCCTTTCCTTCATCTTATTTTTCCTTTTTTAATATGATCCTGCACCTATTTAGACTCACAAAAAAGTGAAAGCGGGAGAAAACTAGTTGTCTGTTGGAAGGGACTGCGACGAAAAGAGTGACTAAGCGAGTGTGTACGCAATGTATGATCACTGTGATGTCAATCGGCTTAAAAGCAGGGAAAAGTATTAAAGTTGCTTCTCCTTTTCCATCTTTTCAATTCTTCTTCTGAACAACCTTGTGTTCCGGCAACTTATCCACTTTTCTAAGCTTTTTACTCGTCTACACTCTCAATCGTCTTGTGTGAGTGTAGGTTGATGCCCGCCTGCCTTTCCGTGTGGATGATGACTCTTCCTTGTCGGTAGTGCGTTTTCCATGATTCCAACATGCCCACAACCCCCAGCATCTTCTCTTCGTCAAGTGATATAGCAAAACGTAAAGCTTCTAGGCACAAATTTAAGCATGTACATGTATAGTACGCATTACACCCACCCATAAGGTAACTAGACAATGGCAATAAATTACAGAGAAAAAATAAGTTGTACGGAATCTGTTGGCGGTTTCATCATCCATTATACATACTTGAAAACATGCGGAGCTAGCTTACTTGCTGTGCCGTTGGTGCTGTCTTCCCTTTCCATCTTATGATAGGGCATAGACGACGATATGATGGTTTGTGATGATGATGTTCTTATCTAACTATCCATCCGTAACTAAATACACATGCGAAAATAATGTGTAACCAGTTTTTCATATAGATTCTTCCATACAATCTTTCCCCATCCTTTCCCATCCTATGACACAGTTTTCCGTTCACTTTCTCCACGCACTGCATCCGAGCTAAAAAGCAACTTGTCTGCCGCTGCCAACCAGCTTCAGCAAATTGCTCGGTGGTTACCGATGAATCTCTTTGAATGCATGGAAAAGTGAGTGGTGGTGGTACACACAAACACACACGCATGACGATAATATTAGGTACGCGCACAATAATTCAATCGTCTTTTCTCACATCCTCATGTCCTGTCCTGCCAGTATGACTCAATAGAGCCACACCATCAGCACAATTGTCCCAGTCTATTCTCTATTCGTTCACCACTAAACTTGCTTTCATAATATGGAATAATAACGACCAACATTCCAACATGAACAAAGTATCTGTAGGACGACACAGTGGCCCTTCCCAAATAATATTTTTGTGGCTGACTGCACTGACTACACACAATAGCATACAAACCCACTTTACATTGAACAGAGAAGGACAGTATGGGAAATAGGGATGGTAAGGGTGCTGCTGATGATGACATACATCTAGATCCATCCGGTTGTCGAAAAGGCGGCCTTCTCGTGTGCTACTGGTGTAGTTAAAGTAAGCGGAAAATAGAGTAGGCTACAAAAAATAATATATAAATTTGAAGTATATGAATGGATATATGCATCCTGCTGTTGCTTTGCTGCTCCGACTTGTATAATATGTGCTGTTCTTTTAGAATAAGTTCAGGGGGAATAGATGGAGGAGGATGCTTTTGCCATAAAATATAATGAAATAAAGTGGCCCTGTCCATCCACGTCGGATATTTCATTCCTAAATTTTTTCCAGTACTTTCCCTAACTTTACCGCATCTTTTAACAACCCTATATGTACACATGCATGCATGAACCAAGAAAGAGAGGAGTACTAAGTACCGTACTGGAGTCAGCAGCCAATGTATAACATAATATTATCATCCTGCCTGTTTTTGCATCACAACACCTACCTACTTTCCTCATAAAACATGTTCTTTCGCGAAATTGAAAATATATAAAATGTAATGCCACCCAGGCCAGGCCGCATGGTGTTCTCAAGTCAGGACAAGTAAGTCATTATTTTTTAACCTATAATAACGTTGCCGGAGGAAAGCTCCAAGTAAATATGACCACGACCCCCGCCCAAACCAGAAGCAGCATCCATACGTTTTACACTGTATTAAATAGACATACTACACTTATGTGGCAATGGCAACGTGCTAAAATGCAGGGCCGAGCGCGTTTTATATTTTCCATTATATTTACCGTATGTCTGTGACAGCCTCTGAAAACCGGTTTGGAGTAAAAGCAGAAATATGGGAAGACGCAGAATAAAAGGTTCTTTGGGTCCGGTAGACAACTGGTAGAAAGAGGCATAAAAATGTGGATGTTCATGTTCGTAGGTCAAAATCCAGTTTTATGCGCTCATACCTCATACACAGCAGTTTGCTTTGAGTTGTTAGAGAGTAAATATGAAAAACTGCCGTTCCTTTTTGAATTTCATCTCCCTCAGATCCCATCGTCATCTTCAACATAAATAAATATATGACATGTGACCGTCTCATCGTTTTCCCTTTCATCTATCCAAAGCTTTCTACTCATACACCAACCAAAACCATGAAGAACAGAGTATAGCTTCAAAACTGTAGCGTTTCTCTTTAAAAAGGTGCTTGACTCCGTTGGGCCAGTGACCCAATCTGAAAGTGAAAGTGTTTCTTGATCTCGCCCCTTCAAAGAGAAAGTGTTCCTTTCTTTCTTTCCTCTGTCGACCATCATCATTCTTCTTGTCTTTCTCTCGTTAAAATTTGAATGCTGTCATCATCCCAAAAATGGAGCAAAAGCGAGATAAATATGGATGAAATAAGGGCATAGCTGAATAAATGGATGCGGGCCTTTCTCCAAGTTTCATATGATTTTGCGAGAGTGACTGATGTTTGGGTCGTGTTCTTCCAATAAAAACAAAAGAGAAAAAGGAACAAGTTTAGCGAATCTAAAATGAATTTGCTGATTGAAGCACATAAATACATTTTGTGCTGATGGTCCTCTTGTAGTCCTCCATTCTTCCACGCATCTGCCTCTCCACTATGTGATTTGTTATTTGTGATTCACAAATTGTGAAGATAAAAAGGATAGGGAGTGGGACAGATAAAATATAAAATGATGATACTGTAATGAAAGGCTGTGGCTGTGAGGCATGTCTTCATTATCCATCAGGGAAATGTTGAACAAATGAAAAGCGGAACAAGGAAAAAGCAGACGAGAGAGTGAAACACATGTTAGCATACCATGTTACAGAATACAGAATTTAAGTATTATACACAATTCGTATAGGAAGGCCACCGACAAGAAAAGCTGACAGAATGCGTGCATGTGTCCTTTATTCTTATTTATACAATCTCTATGTTCGTTTTCCTTTCTTTGAAGAAAGTTGCTTGTGAGGGCAGATTTTTGTTGCTGGTACAAATTGAAAGGAAGGAAGAAAAAATATTAAGTAAAGAGAAAGAATAATAAGAAGGAAACAAAGTTTTCTTAAGGACAAAGCCGTCGGCGGGTAAGATAGAGATAGACAGTCAAGTACCTACACCTCACACCACACTACTATGTTCATATGTTGTTAGTATTGCATTTTATGTAGGCCACGATTCCAAAGTAAACTTCCGCGTCTTGTAAACCGGCAAGTAAAATTGGAAGAAAACTGAAAAAGGCGGCCTGCTTGAGAAGTAGCGGGTGAGGCTGAGAAGAGAAAAGTGGAGCCGTGTAGTGGTGAAAAGTAGTTCATTTCCAACCAAGTTTACAGGGACATTGCAGTTTTTCACGGTGTGGAGCAATAGGTACATAAGTGTTTGTAGGAAAGAAAGTGCATTGTACCAACTATTCTTGCTTTGCTGCTGCGACACGGGACACTTTTACCTAGAAAGAAAGCCGTTTGTGCAACTCGCCACAGAAACAAAATGATACAAGCTGACTACTTGATGCCCTAGTTTGCTTACGCGACTTTACAAGAAAGTATTTAAGACCAAAGTTTGTGTCCGTGTCATGTCATTCCGCAGTGCAACGCAACGTATCATAAGAGAATGGAAACGAGTCTCAGTCCACCCATTTTAAGATGTACTTAAAATGGGGTCATTGCTTGTAATAATTGCGTTATCTAACAGAAAGCATAGAAATGTATAGGAGCATTAGAAGCAGAAAATGTCCTATAATGAGTAAAGTGAATCATCATCTCCTCCATATTGCACTCCTTTTAACTCCCACTCACTTCACCTTTCGCTTTCTCACCCTTTCAACTTTATTGTTAATTAGCAGACTGTTTCTTAAGCAGACAATTTTCTTGTATTAAATTATCTATACTTTTCATTTTTTCATTCTACTTTTTTTAACCCATTTTATTTTTTGTGCAGAAGAGGACCAATTTCTTCCCCTATGCATTTGTATACGTGAAGTATCTCTCGTATAATTTTCCGCTTTTACATTCCACACACGTATGCACTTATTCACTTTAAGATAACTGCTGCTGCGTGTGCATGTGTATACCTTCTTCTTATTTTTATTATTATGATGAAATATCGCCGCCTACTTTTTCTTCTCTCTCTCTGCACATCGTGTATCATCATACATCATTATATAATCATAAAATATCGTCACTTTGTTTCCTCCAGGCTACATCCTCCTCCATCCTCTCATCATTCCCATTGAACATCATTGATCTTTTTCCTCTCACCCTGTAAGCTTCTTTCCTAAATGTTTGCTCATATTCTCCGTGTAAAAAGGAGTAAATCCTAAAATATTTTTACTGACATGCCCTCCATTTAGCCCCGTAATAAATTCCTAAATTTGCATGCTGCTCCATAAGTATGCGCAGACATTAATAACAATTTTCTACAAAACACCATCGCCAGTCATTCTTTATCATTCTAGAATTCTTGTTCTGGTGACTGTCCATTTGCCTGGGTGTGTGTCTTTGCCAGATAACAAATGAACATAAGGATCTATAAAGCAGCGACCCATTATCATCACTGTTTCTTTGAACGAATGAATGATTTAAAAAGACTATACATAAAATTGCTCCGCATTTCTTCATCTCAAAGCTCCATGACTGCTTTGAATTTTTCATCATTTTACCGTTTTCCTTAAGCAGTACCTACAATGCTTCATTTCCGTTTTCCCATATAGCCAGCTCTAGTATAAGCACGTACATTGAGGCTGCAGTCAACAGTAACAACAGCGAATGTGAATATGATTATGATGGCCGCACAGTCAGAGTCACAGACACGCAAACAAACAAACAAGCTTACAATTTTTCCAAAACACAACTAGACAAAAAGAGATCACATTTGCCAACTGACTGTCGTTCAAATACACATTCCCATAAATACTTTGACGATCATGATTACTACTGTATACATTTGTTGGCATTATCGTCTGCTTTTTTCATGTCCGCATCGCATTACGGCAGTAGCTCAAGCTCAGCAAGGAAGATGCTTCATTTTTTATATATGAATCTCTGCATAATAACAAGAAGGAAATTACATTGTAGTTCTGCGTCCTGTCTGCGTATGTTTTCTACATTATTACCACCACATATCAGCAGAAAGAAAGAAAGTAGCTTGAGGCTGCACTCTTTCTTCGTTGCTCTTCTACTTTCTCCAGACTTTCGTCATCAGCAACCCGTATATTTTGGTTGTTGCTCGTTTTTTTGGTCTGTGTCATATTGCTACTACTCCTGATAGGATACACTTGTTTCTTTCGGATATGCTTGATGGCTACCAGGGGTATGCTTTGTGGTAAGGTTCCCCTTGGGGATGTACACACACATGGAGGAACGTGGAGCCCCGTACATTCTTTTTATGTTTTTACATGGTTTGCAAAAAATGTAGCTTCAGAGTAGAAACCAGCATTGCATGCCAACATGTACATACGTCGCATTCTCGGTTGTATATATCCTTTCCACTATATCCGGTTGAATGTAGTACTTTGCTTGCTTTGATTTGATGGAACATCATATCAGCAACAACCGTAGTATCATCATCATATTCCCTTTTCAGGGTACAATATGGCCGTCCTATCTCCATTTCTTCCTATCCTCGTTTGCATAATACGTTTTGATATTTTTCTTTACTCACTTTTTTATTTTCCTACCAACTTCCTCTCCTTTCGTTAGTCGAGCCTTTATATCATGTGTTCAAGGGACAGACACTTTAATGTACAATACATATATTCTATTCTTATTTCTGTGCACATTTTTTACTCCACTTTCTCCGTATTTTTATGCATTTGCAATATTCTCCATTTCATATCACGTAGTCATATCCATAATTTTCAGGAATTTATACTGTTACGGAAAGAGGAATGGATCGTACCCTCTGAAAACAGGCTATACAATACTGCTGGCTTTTTCTTCTTTTCGGCCTAAGGAGAAGTCATCCAGTCTCTTTCATCGCTTTTCCCTTGTGGCCGATGCAAAAAAATCTCATATTTTTCTCGTCGTATCTTTACTCTTCTCCTTAAGAAATATATATGTTTCCCAAATATTTATCTATAATGACAAGCTGCTGTTCCTACTTGTGAAAGGCACAACAGAAATAACGTATAGCAAGTGTATTTGTGCGTTTTTATTGTAGCTCTTCTCCTTTGCTTCTCTCGCAAAAGGCTTCTTTGTTCTGTTCTCTAAAACAACTTTGTTCTTTCCCCATTCCTCTCTGTTCTCTGTTGTTGGACCGATAATAGAACAATATTTTTGCATGTTTTTCCTTTAAATGTCAAATGAACTGATGATTTGTGAACTTGGTACATTATATAAATTGCTCCTGCTGTTATGTCGGTCGGCTCTGTCTGCGGTATATACGCTATCGCTTTACGCAATGATGTAAACGGGCAGATTGACTATATAGACTTTTTTCCGCTCTGTCTTTGTTACTTTATGTCGTTCTCAACTGTATTGGTGGCGTATTACCACTGTATGTATATGTAACGTGTTGTGTAGTAAAAAAAATAAACCCAAAAATAAATGTAAGAGATTGAGAGAAGTTTTCTTTTCGGCCTTCCATCTATAACTTCTTATACATACGTCATCATAACAATAACATGAGAAGGAAGAAAGATGAGATGTACGTAAGCCGCTTGCTGTGATTCCGTTTTTGTGCGATGCTCCATGATTTTTTTCTAGATGCATTTGTTTGGGTGATGTTGATGTTGCTAATGCTGTTATACCATTAAAGTAGTGATATGGATTCTGCGGATTTATTCTATTTCCCTCTCTTTTCCTTTCTGTTCAGCACCACCAGTAGTAGTAATAATAAAAATAAATCGAGTATTATGCAAGTGTTTGTGGATGACACATGAGAGAGCAGACATTGAAAAAAGGATAAAAGAGAAATAGTTTTTTATCACATTGCATTGTAGCAATTCAATCAATATGATGAAGTGATATCGTTTATTATATTTATTTATCCGCAAAGGGATTTACTTCTATTTATGTATATATTTTTTTGTATGTTTGTACCGGTCAACTCAATCGTCTTTTGTGTATATGACCCACCACAAAAATAATCTTTTTTGAAGAAAATGATAGTTACTGAACCAAGTCTCTTTATGTCGTGTGTACTTGTGCGAATGTGGACACATACGACTTTCGACTGTAGGACAAAAAAAACAAGAGGCTACTAGTTGAAAGCGACTAAAAGATGACATGAAATGTGTGTGCTATGTTGCTTCTAGTTTTGTCAAATGGAACTACAGTGGTTTTACTGTGCGTGTCTATGTAGTAGAGTGAGCTCTTAGAGTAATTGCTTCTTGCTTTTTATTTATTTCATGACGGCTTTCACTTTTTGCTCAACTCTTTTTATTTCAAGATAGGAAGAATTATGACTTTATGAATATGGATGCGTACCTATATTTATGCGGCGACGGGTGACTGTATTTATTTTTGGGAAAGTTTGTTTGTGAGCTTGTCTGATCCTTCCTTAGCAATCTTATATTTAGAAGCAAGGAAACATGCGGTATGTGTAAAGGCAACTATTTTCGGAGTTAAGGTCCCATGTTGGCTTTATCTGAATTCGTATCGCATAAGTGGATTTATTTATCAAAACAATAATATTTTTGGATGTATACGTGCAGAAGATTTGGTTCTGCGGTTTTTATTTTCTCACACTCCACTTCACCTCTTAGCAGCTACTTTCTACAAAGCAGTAAGAAACCTAAGTTAAACCTTAGGAGATATACACAGAAGAAAACTCTTTTACAAAACTGGTACAATTTAAAATACTTATTATAAAAGAATCTATACTGTTTAAAATGTCACGAGGTGTATTTCAATTTTTTCCAGCTTGGTTCAAAAGCATATTTATGCATTAAACATCTATTTAGTGGAGCGTGGCTTGCCAGTGAACATCACAGTATTTTCTACGTTTACGTTTCTATTGAGCATGATTACTTAGGGGTCCCTTTGCTACATTTGTTTTGAAATTTTCTGTTGCTAAAATTTGGAAACTGTGTGTATCAAATGTTTAGTACATACATATACCTACATCATGGGTTTCAATCAGTGGCACGGTAAAAAAAATAATTATTACGAAAGGTAAATAAAATCACCTTCCTTATTTTTACACACAAGACCTTAATCTTCCGTGTAGGTATAATATTTCTGATATTTTGTAAATATGTACCTGTTCTCAACATGCTGAATGAGAGTGCTTATTATAAGTATGCAACTCTCTCTCCATTCTTTTTTCCTTTCATAATATCAACAAACGGTACTGTACTGTAATCAAAACAATAGTGCATCATTTGTTTTTCTTTGCAGTTTTACGTAAATCTATTCTGCCAAGATGTATTCAATTCAGGACAGTAAATATATCTGCAATTCGACATTTCTGCAGAGGAGTATGACATGTTCCTCCCTCTTAGAAGTGGATTTATATAACATTGTTTACTTTATCGAGAAGAAATAATGAGCCCCTCTGGAGATTCTAGAAAAAGTGGAAAATTATGAGTGTACATATATACCAATGTATGTTCAGCGCATTATGAAGTAGCAAAAGCTACTTGTTGAAATCAATTTGTCAGTCCGTCTGTCCGTGTGCCCAATATTCTAATACGTGTGGATCGATTTCGAAAACAATTGGCTCACACGTTGATACTAACCCAAGGATTTTCATCTATCACTTTGAGTTTAATCGGCCCAAGGGTTCCAGAATTGCAAGGGTCGGACGGTCACAATGTAGGTGTGCCTCAACTTATCACGTGGTACACCTTTGTATGGATTTCACTGGTACTCATCGTAGCTTCGGCTGATTATTACAAGGGTTAAAAAGTGAATTTGACCATCGTCATACAGTAGTCTCAACTGTTCTTCCACGCATATGGTTCATTAATGGTTGCAGAGGTTGCAAGTTGTATTAGTTTGTAATAGTTACATATCTGTGCAGACCAATACGTCACTGCATAGTCATTTTAGCTCCCGACTTTGACTAATATGACCACTGCTCACTAATACAATTGAAAACTGTTTGACCTATATGTAATGTATTAAGTTGGGATAATCTATGAAGTAAGAATTCGGTCAAAATTGCATGATAAATTCAGTCAGTTAACGTCTTCGATGAAAAGTTCATTCAGTCAAAAGAAATCGATCAGCACTGCACTACGTCTTAAGTTGCTACATTATGTTTCATGATGTGCAAATTTTGTCCAAAACGTTAATAATGGTTTGTACATTCGCTACTTGTTCACATTTTAGCTTGTTGGGTTTATTTTTCATGGCTTAGGAACATTTGAGTGATATTTGAAACATGAGAAAATGACAGTCATATTAAAATAAAATGCCACAATGTCACATTTTTTATAAAATCTGCTTGTCATATCGTCAATTTAATATATACATATGTTAGAGAGCAGATCGTGTGCCTTGAACCAAAGCTCGATTTTTGACATCTTGAAGGAATTGAGAACAGTGGCATCATAAGTATAAGAATGAAAACGCCTTGAAAATGGACATACATTCCATCAGAGAAATGAATTAGTCACTTGAAATACATAGCATCGGCCCAATTAAATGCTACAAATCGTAAATAATATTCAATGGCATACAATGATTGTATTACAATCCAAAAAGTGGGATGTTTCATCTTGTCTTGATATTTTAGTCTAAATCTAATCCCTTTTTACACAGAGCCTTTACTAACCTCCAGTCGTGCCTTTCTTCATGTATAAAACCAACAAAAGCTGTCAACTGTTTACATATATATACATATGTATATATAAGTCAGAAGCTAGCAAAAAATATGCTTAAATTAATGCAATCCATACTCAATCAAAGTTGATTTTTATTTATCCGCCCACATTCCCCCTATTACTTCTCCCTCCCAATTTTCTTTTGCACTTGAATGCATTTTCTCTTCTTTGAACGCTCCTTCACGATTATATTCCAATAAAAATCCAAATGCCTCAGTATAATCATCCTCGTGTCTTAAGAAAAAGGTTCAGAACCCCCAACGAAAAATGTGTACATGTATATAATATCTCGTGCCCGCCTCGTGTGTTCAAAAAAGCCAGCTCGTTGTTATGTTGTGTGTGGATGAAGAGAGATCAGAAACCAGTTTTCTCTTGTGAATAGGGAAAGTTGCATTTATTCAGCATGAGCACATTTTCCTCTAGTGTGTTCCACAACAAATCGAGGGCCAGCATTATTCTTCCATCAACTCGCACCAACTCACACACGCACAACCTTAGTAACAAAAACTCACCTTCTCTTCATACACACTTTTCAATTCGAACGTGGTAGCCCAAACATGCAAGCGTTCAGGAGGAAGCAATGAATAAAAATGGGAAAGTGTTCGTTCCTTCTGCATGGAATATATGCAATGCATTGTTTGTGTGTGGTGATATGTTACTGCCAACATATCTTGACGCTGGGAATGTGCAACGTTTCGATTTTTCCAACAGACAGGATTTCTCTGTTCGATATTTTCAAAGAAAGAGGAAACAGCCTAAAAACGAAGAAAGATTGATAGCATTTTTCAATTTGTTCCTTTGGCTTCCTATTTCCTCTATGCATTAGTATTGTTGGTAGTATAAATGATAGTGTTGTTGCTGTTGCACTGACGATCTCTCCTTTCCTTTAGTAAAGAATGTGACGGTCGTTCCTTGATGGCACGTTCTGATTGCTTTTGTTCGTCCGTCGTTGCTATTGATGTTGGTTATGCATCCACCTACATACCTTCTGTAGGTTTCTGATTTTATATGGAATGTAATTTTCTCTCGTCTTTAACATGTCAAAACCGGTCCATGTAATAACCCAAGATATGCATAAGGCATGAATGCAAGATTCAGGCATTTTTCGGACGTGCTTGTCCCGTTTTACTGCATTATCATGGAAATGAACAAAGGAGCTTTCAAACCTTTCTGCGGCGCTGTATTTGCATTGGATACTTACGTCAGCCAGCAACGCTTTCACATCACTCAACATGACAAATACCATCATCAGCTTGTTGATAAATTATGAATATCATCATAATTCCTTGCAACTACCCAAAACAAATACCCATTCAAAACAGGACATTACATATAGACAAAATAATAAAATGTCGCCTGTGCATGCATTTTACAGTGCCCTATTAAATTGCCATTCACCAATGTCATTTTAGCTACACATATTTTTATTTTCATGTATCTTGTATTTTATTTAAAGAGGGCAGGCGAACAAAATATGTAAGGTATATTATCAATGCGAAAAATAAAGCGTAACAGCGACGGTGGCAGTGTAAGACGAAGAGTGAAAGTATGCATGTGTGATGGTGTATGTGTTCTGTAAAGGAAAATCTGTGTCACGTTTTCGTTATCTTTTGCTGCTGCTTTTCTCCCATGAAAAAATAGATTGCATCTTGGTTGCTGCTTTTGTCGTCGTCTCCGTCATTACTTTACGCTCCTCGTGATGTAAATAGTTTTGTTTGGTTTTCTCAAGTACACACTCAAATATTTCTAGAGAAAGCACTTTGCTCGCCCAGTTCTCTTTCCTTCAACTCGTTTTAAAGCGAGTAAATATATGCCCAAAAGTAGTATGTCTACCTACTGAAAATGGAGTGAACCGTGAAAATAAGCGAGAGAGCATATATCTCTTTTCTCCTACTTCCTTGCATCCTGCTTTATAGGTGACGCCCAGTGAGCAGCACCATCGCAATTTTACTGAGAACAGCTGAAAAGATAAACACAAACAAATAAGCGGAATACTGGTACTATAATATAGTAGTAATATGTTTTTGTTTTAACCCTTTCATTCTTCTGGGCTATATTTTGCAGTCAGGAGGGACGTGTCTAATAAATAAATATATTATTATATATTCTCTTTTTGACTCTCTCTCTCTCTTTCTCTCTCTCTCTTTATTCAATTCAGCAAACTTTTGTCGAAAATTAGAACGGACTGAAAACTGAAAGGGATTACAAAACATTTTGCGAAACGTCTACTCTTTCATTCTTCACGTTACCTCTGGTTGTTTTGTCTTGCGACGCTGCGTGCTCCTTTAGTTCGGGTGTTGGAAGGTTGGCCTCTTTGCTTGTTGTTGCGAGATTAAAGGCTGTAGTGTACCGTATGTACCCACCTACCAAAAACGAACTACTTAAGTTCCATTTTCTCTAATCCCAACTGTCCACTGACTATGCACTTTACTTTCCAAACGAGGCACTTGCTCCATTGTGTAGACTTTGCAGACTATAAATAAGTGTACAGACAGGCATTCTGGTATTCATCCTTCCCTTTTATTTCGTTCTGCCGTCCATCCAGCTGCTGTTTCTTCTCTCTCCGCTGTTGTTTTAGGCGGCGGTGGTGGGACTTCCTCTTGTGAAGGGTGTAACCTTCTTTCCTTCCTTTTCCTTTCTCTTACAATTCAACAAAAACAGATGGGATTTTTCTTGCTGTAGCAGAGCACACTGAACTAAACGTTGCGCACTTCTTGTTGGACATGAAGCAGATCGCTTACATTTTTATTGTGCAAATTTCCCTCTCAAGGTTACCTACACGAGTACATTTTGTATAAAAATGCACAGCTGCAAATGGCAGAAATAGGTACATTGTTCACTCACTCCGATGATTACAGTTATCATGTTCACATCATCACAGGATTGTATATTATCACTACACATCATTTTACATGCTTCGCTACGCTGTGATGAGCAAATGAGTGAGTGAATGAATCGACCAGCAACCGTGAAAATGGGAATTTGCTCTTAAATTTCAATTTTGCCGCATGAAAAAAGGGATGAATTTCCTTTCTAACTAGAGAGCGAATGGAAAACTGCTTTTAGGATAGCTCCAGTAAAGTTGGGCTATGTCCCCGAAAGTGTTGAGGATGGTCAAGATGTGAGATTCGTCTTTTTTATATCATAATCAAGTCGACTGAAATGTCGAGGTTGCACTATTAATCATATTTAAGTAATCAGTCAGTTGAGAAGCAAATTGTTAAAATTGGATTCTAGTTGAAGTGTAGTTGCGTTTTTTTAGTTTACATAGAAAATATTCCTTTTATTTAAACGGATCCTCGAGACCTAAATAAAGGCATTACACAGAAAATGCGAGTTTTATATAAAACCTACTAGATCTAAATTACAATACTCGGAAATCGTTAACAACACCACAATAGTATCAACAATGAATGTAAGGCTAAATAAGATAAATATTTTCGAATCCTCATGATGATAACCATAAGCAAACTTTTTAAATTAAATATAGGTAGGTTTAGAATTGCTCATACGATTCGAACAAACAGTAAAAAGTATTGCTTTTATTTACAGAGAATGATTGTACAGATAATTTGTTATTAACATCAATGACCATATTTACACACATTATATTTAGTTCTAGAAAGTTTTTGACCAACCTAGATCAACATATTTATGTACTCTTGGCATATATAAGCCTTATTCAATGTACTCTTGGGGGAAGCGTATAGATTCAAGGTTAGCTTAGCTTCCAAAGCTCACGCTCACGCTTAATAACACTGCTTCTGATATACTTTCCCTTATGTATATATGGACTATGGACACAACTTGGGCATGCTACTTTCGCCTTTTCTCTGGTGGGTCAAGTCAGCGAAACGAAAGTAATATGCGTTATACAAACGTCAAGGTATATAATATACCCAACATACTAGACACTATGTCCCAGGTATCTCTCAAGGCAGGAAGAGAAAGGTTGAATTTAAATCGACGAGACATGCTTGCAAAAATGTATCCATTTAGTGGTAGCTGTGGCAAATAGCCCATGAGAATGCACATATTCATCACCATCGCTCATTCTGTCTGGACGCTTGTGTGGTGCTAATGGTTAATGGTGGTGGGAATAGGATGCAACAACACAACAGACGAAGAAGTGAAAGAGGTTTCCTCTCATGTCCTCTTCCACTAATCAAACGGGATCAAATGGAAGAGTGGAGACCTTGATAAAAGTTGAGTATTACCATATATGTGCATATTATCTGTAAAGGTTCAGCTCAATGTTTCTCTCTGTATAAATCATAGAGGAATTGATATTTGATTTTCTTTTCTAGTTCTATAAAACCACAGTGACATATTAAATAAAATGAAGCTTGACATGACTAGGGTATTGTTTGGATAGAAAAAAACATTAGTCGAAAGGTTTTGTATATGCTTTTAGGTTTGCAGTTTACACACTTTTGTGAATTACATGACCTTGCCCATTATTGGTAGCATCACTGTAATGATTGAATATTATATCATGTAAATACAATACAATAGGTATCTTCAATTATGTAAAGTAAACTTTGAAACTCTCTAAATTATTTATTTCCATTTAAATATTGTATTATTTTAAAGTGCCCTCTGATACTTAGGATTTCTCATGTGAGTCGAAGTGGACTAAATTATTTTCTTGTCACTTGCATATGTATATATATATATGCAAGCTAGAAATTTAACTGTGAAATTGAAACCACATGGTCTACGGAGAAAGTTGTAATTTGAGCTGAAGATAGTGAGCATCAGAGTTTTGAATTGAGGTTTGAAAGCGTTGGATTTTGTTTGGTACCACTCATTGACGGTAACGTTAAATCGAACAAAAAATCAGTATTTTTGAATTGGTACATCATATTTACAAGCACCACGCGACTACTAAAGTTAACGTTTTTTTCCAACTCTACAATGGCCACAACAGATAGAATAATAGGTAGAAAAGACTCGTTTATAGTGCCAATAACCAGCAGAGTAATTGCATATAGGTAATGTACTTAAGTTATTACTGCGGGATTCTCCACTTGCCATTTCATAATTACCAAAATTTCATCTGCATGCAGGATACTTCATAACTACATCGCTGTTTTAATTCAGAGCGATCAAACTTCCTTGTTTAATCTACAGAACAAACATTTCCAGCTGCTACTCTTCTTAATGATGACGACGGACGACGACTGGCGTTGCTTCTTCTTCTGCCAATGATGCAATGATCTGTTTCTTTGCTGAGAAAAAACCTAAGAACAATATCCAGTCAAAAAGAGAAAGTAAAATAAAAGGAGTGAGCGACACATCTCACACCAGTACCGGGTATCATTGCACCTTTCTGTCTTCTCATTAACCGGTTACACAGTATAATGTTCCTGGTGTGCCTAATGTACAAACTTGGTACGTTACAGTTTAGATTTTGTGAGGGGACACAAGTGAGAAAAATTGAACCGAAAGAGGTTGTGTCACAGGAGAAAAGAGCAAGCACAAGTAGAAAAACAGAAACAGAGAGTAGAAAAAATTACACCAGAAAAGGAAATTGAGTCAGCCAAATAACATGAACGAAAGGCCTACTGCTGCGTCCACTGTTTCTACCTTTCCCATGTTTGCCTTGTTACATTTTTTATTTATATACCTGCCTATATTGATTATGTAAGGCTTATATATATAAACTATTTTGTAATTTCATTTATAATTGTAACGGAAGGGAAGAGGAATGTGTGTACTTTCACTTTATCTTGAGTATCGCAAAGGAAAAGAAGAGGAAATGGAAAATAAAGTCTAGTGAACCCTGGTTGTCCTCATCATCCTCTGAAAAGGAACAGGACAGTCAACTTAATGAAATTGAAACGTGTGTGTTTGTATGTCTCTTCGTGTTTTCTCTCTAGCGTCTCGTGTCTGATTGCTGCCACAAAGTGTGCAAGTTTCTGTTTCTAATGTGTATTGTCTCAAACTTGTCTGATGGCAATGCTGACGACGACGATTACACCACTATCGTTTAGATCTCTACCAGTCTAGTCAAGTGTGTTTTTATTTTTTACGCAATGCTTCCTTTTTTCAATTGCTCAAGTGTATAAGTAGGATCTGGTATAAATGATGATGACGAGACGACGTTGCCTGCTGCACTGGCCATGTAAGTAGTTGAACTTGAAAATTAACAAAAAGGATGAATGTTTTTCTTCTCTAGAGAGAATTCTTTGCTCAATATAAAAGCAGCAGCGCTGTGGCATGGCAGGCAGGGAACAAGTAATGGCGACATGAGAATTACAAAATGACATGACGCGTCGTTTCTTTTCTTCTTTCTCGTCGTCGGAGGAACAAGAGACTTACGCACAGTGCAGTGCACAGACTACTTACATGACGTTACTGGATTTTTCTCGTTCATTGTTATTGGTGTTGGGTGGCAAGTGCGAATGAAACGGAACTGGATATCTATACCCGCCTGCATAAGAACAAAATGGAAAACACTTAGGAATTTCCCAGAGAGGGAAAAGCTTGTTCTTTTTTTCGGAAAAATCAATTCCTGTAAGATTTTCTTGTATCCTGCTGCTGCCTTTTCTTTGGTAGTGAATGAAAAGAAGAAGAGAAAGCGCGTACATGGCCACAGAGTCTACTAAAACATCCATTTAATTTTTTTCTAGCCTGACTGATTTCCGTCTTTCTTTGAAAGATATTGGTAGCATAAAAGAAATAAGTTTGCAGGGTTGTATGTATACCTATATGGCTTGTTCTCCATTCGGGCAAAAATGTAAGCGATAAACAAAAAATGCATAACAGCCAATGAATGGTTCTGGAAATAAGTAGAGAATTTGAAAGAGGAGGTGGGTGGCATCTCTAATGCATTTTTTCTTGTTCATTGGATTTATACTGTGAACCAACCCTTGAGCCAGTTTTTAGAACAGTAGTAGTGTATATTGCGTCATGTATGCGCCTTAGTTTTTGCGTCACGAGAAGGAGAAAGCAGCACGTTGCTACTGTTTTCCTTTCTCATAAGTTCTGGGGTTCATATAATAAAGCATGGCATGGGCTAAAACTCTCAACTCCGTTTTATGATACATTACAAGCTCTGAATAAAGAGGGAGCTACGTTTATTGGCAATGTACTGCAATTCTCTGAAGGCGGCGGCAGTACTGGCAGCAGTTTTTGATCTATTGTACTATTAATCTTCACAAAAATTTAATAAAAATGGGATGCAGGGTATGTACACATACATACAACATGATTGTCATAAGTAGCATAAAAATTGATATAAAATGTATGTAGGTATATGTAAAAAGTACTCGGTTGACGGTTGGGCAAATATTTATACATGTATGTGCTTGATATTGCTTTCGTTTCAAAGGACTCCAGATGCTTTGGAAATTTAAAAAAAATGAGAATGGTGGTGATTAAATTTGTCGTGCTGAATTTTAAAGCAAAATTACCATCATTCAACTTTACCATGTGTTGACCATGCATAAAACTGCATTGTAGCACTACGAGGTGCTAAAACTAAAATTATGGTATGGATCAAGTGTACCCAAGTATTTCTCATTATTAGTTTTTATAGCATCTAGGTCAAAAATAACACAGCGCTTGACATGCTTGAAATCTTTCTCTTCAGCCTGTGGAGATGCTATCTGGGAAAAGATTGATGATTACACAGCAATTACACAATTTGTTTCTGAGGAAAATTGATCTTCAAAATATAGAAATGTGTGCCATATCATAACATTCTCTAAGCTAAACGTGTTACCAAACCAGCAGCAAGGCTGTAAAAAACCCTAGTGTAATTGATTTCCTCAGGCGGATATATTAATGGGTCGTCGTCGTCGTTTTTTCGCTTATGTCTGTGCACATTATCATTATATTATTTTCTTTGATTACCAAAATACAACAATAAAAATAAAACCGTTACATCATCTCACTCCAGGTCGGCATAATAAAAATACCACTTCATTCCATCCAGCCTTTACTCTGTCTGTTACAGTATTCGCCAAAATGACTTTTCCAGGATGCATATTATTGGTCACGGTTAGTCTTGCTATTTGTAACCCTTTCTTTTCTAAAAAAACAGTGGAGATAATATCGGTGGACCTGAAGGTATCTGTAATATGTACTTGTAGGTACTATACACGTGAAGATTCTCCATTTCTCGTGTTCTATCTGGTTGGGGAAAAGAAAGAAGGTCAACCTCAAGACAAAATGG
>JAHZMV010004819.1:0-11373 GCA_027743765.1 Coecobrya sp. COE2 | reverse complement strand
CGCCTTTACGCACCGGAAATAGAGATTCATCTAGCAGGTTATCCTTGTCATTTGCGAGTTCAACAGGGACACCGGTTGGAACACTAGACAATTCCACTCAAGAAAGACTAAACAAACTGATGGAATCAGTTGTACCAAACAACCATATTCGCACGAGTAGATCATCTCTATCACCAATTGCTAGCTCGGAGGTGGATGCTGCAGACATGAGTAGTGAAAACAACACCCAATCCGAAACTCCTCCAAAAATTTCAAACGAGTCAATGGAGACAATTAAAAGTAGGGAAAGCATTGACGGAGCAATGTTGGTTAATCAATCTGAACGGTATCCTATCGCAGACTTTGGAGACATTTCAATTATAGAGGATTTGGAAGAAATGAAGGGCATTATGGAAACTAGCTACGTGGAATTTTTCCGAAACAGTGATAGTGACGACTGAATAGGTTAAAAATAGATGCTATATAATTCTTTTTTTTGTTTGTAAACCTGAATTTGTACATTTTTGTAAAGGACTAACTGTAAAGCATACGCTTAAAACGTAATACGCAAAAAGGAAACTAAAGAATTCGCAAGTCTTGCCGATAACGCATTTATGTACATACTTGATGTAATTTTTGCACTTTACTGTAATATATAGTGTTATACCTAAATGTCTATTGAATGCTTAATAATATTTATTATTGTCTTACATTTTCGGAATATCATGTTATCATTTAAAGTTTATTTATTTAATTCCGTATTTATATTCATTATTTATATGTAATATTCAATCTGTTTAGGTATTATTGTCAATTGTGAATACATATTTGTATTAATTATTATTGTGTTGTATTTGTATAATTATTTATGACAATGCATGATTTTCTTATACTAATATTATTATGTTCAAGCAAGCAACAGACCTAAAATTAAAAAGTAGATATTTTTATATCTTTTTTGCCATTATTGATTATGTTGTTCATGATGTGTTTTCCGTTTCAATATTGATCGTTAACTTTTATAGTTTATTTATTGTCATCCTCATCACTTGTCTTTCTTCGATAAGCCTCTACTGGTTTGAAAGCAATGTTCAGTTTACGTAACGTACTTAAGATACATTATTGATACGGGAGTGATTTAGCGTTTTATCTAATTATGTTTTATAAATCGTAATTTGGTGAGCCAGACAGAAAGCTTTCCATGAACTGCAAGTGGTGCTCAGCAGAAATTAGAAATTTGGATACGGCCGGATCCTTCTTCATTGCTTGCCTCCATTTTTCCTAAAAATATTGAAACAAGGTCATTTCATTAGAGACAAATGAATTTATCTTATTTTATATTAGGCAATAGGTAAATAATTATTTTTTAATTTGTACACGTACCAGATTAGGATTTTGAGTTTTTGCCGCATCATAATCAAACAGATCAGGCAACTTGCACTTTATTGCTGGGATTCTTTCAATCCAAGGCCAAATCATGTAATCCACCATGCCTGGTAGTTCACTCCCTCCAAAAAAGATTGTTCCTCTCCTGCTCAGCTCGTCCTCAAACGACTTCAATCCTTCTACAAAGTTGCCAATTTTCTCTAGTTTCACGGAATCCGGTTCGCCGTCACGAATGGTAAACAGGATTTTATAGAACAAAGAAATGACCTTTAAAATAAATTGAAACATTATTATTTGCCAATTAGATGTGGGTGATGATTGCGTTTAAATGATGATGATGATGACTTACTGAGCTAAATTTTTCCACCAAAATCCTGTCAAGTGCTTTTTTGTACACATCCTTTGAATGCATATTCTTTCAATCCAAGGCCAAATCATGTAATCCACCATGCCTGGTAGCTCACTCCCTCCAAAAAAGATTGTTCCTCTCCTACTCAGCTCGTCCTCAAACGACTTCAATCCTTCTACAAAGTTGCCAATTTTTTCTAGTTTTACGGAATCCGGTTCACCGTCACGAATGGTAAACAGGATTTTGTAGAACAAAGAAATGACCTTCAAAAAAAATTGAAACATTATTATTTGCCAATATGGGTGATAATATTCTTGGGATATATTTGAGTTTAAATGATGATGATGACTTACTGAGCTAAATTTTTCCACCAAAATCCTGTCAAGTGCTTTTTTGTACACATCCTTTGAATGCAAAGGCCTCTGTGAGGAATAAACCTCGTCCAAGTAGTCAGCAACGATCAAGCTTTCATACAAAACCTTCCCATCGTTTGTCTCCAGGACCGGCACTTTTCCCTCTGGATTTCTCTCAAACAACCACTCAGGCTTGTCTTTCAAATTACAATTTACAATATCGTACCTGCAATAAATTTTATAACATGCCAAAAATGAAATTTGTGCACTCTAGATTACAAATGATGTGTCAGTATTGTAGGGACAAAGGCTGACTTACGGAATTCCTTTAGCTTCCGCAACAAGGAGAGCTCTTTGAGCAAATGGACAGAATTTCATGTTGTATAGGCGTAATTTCCCATCTTGTAAAGGAGGGCATGTAGATCCTAATAAAAAGCATAAAATAGAGATAATCCATTTCATACAAAATTATATGTAAACCAGATCAAGATGTAAGAAAGTAGTAAAAATATTTTATGGTCAAACCTTTTGCTAGATGCGCGCTACTCATGGTTCTGGAAATGGAATAGAAACTGAACAGAGAAGAAGAAGAAAAGCTCGTTGAAGATTTCTTATGCTTATCGTTGGAATAAGAACATGAGCAGAAATTCCTGTGACTTGTTCTATTCTGATGGTGGTTAGTAGGAAACCGCAAAAGGAACGTGGAAGAAAGTCTTGTTGGTGGCTTGCCTAAAGAATGCTGACAAGGTAAGTCACGGCGACAGAATAAAGTGCCCAAGGCTAAAGACTTTTTATCAGTTGCAGGCGATGATATGGCTATAAAATAAAATATATAACAATTTTCATTGTCTGAGCAGGATAATAATATGGACACACATGAAAAGCCAGAACAATTATTTTTATGAACACTCGCTGCTCTCCAGTTTATATACTACTTCTTTGGGTTTTTATATTGACGAGCAACTGAGCAGTGGAACACAACACCACAAAACAGGCAAAGCCACCAGTATGTAGGGAAATTTATGGCGATATTATGCAGTTGAATTGCAGTGAAAGTAATAAAGAGAAAGTGAAGAAGGGAGGAAGGAAAAGGGATTTTACTTACTGGGAGATGTGTTGAATGAATGGTGAAAGTGAAGACGGCTGCTGCTGGTTCCGTGGTGGTACAACTGAGGAGAAAGTGTAGAGCGGTTGTTGGTGTTGCTGCGGTGGTGCTGATATAATCTGGTGGACATCCCATGCAGGGATCGTCCTCTTACAGACATTTTTATATAGAAGCACAAAGCTTTCCAATTTCCAACGTGTGGATCCTATGGTGTGTCTGCTGACTTGCTGGAAACTGAGTTTTCTCTCTCTCTCAAGTGATGTATTGCATTATACGTGTCCAATGTTGTAGGTAATATGGAACATACGAGAAACGGGTGTAGAGATTTCCGTTTTTTATATATAATTTTTTTCTCGCCTGTTCCAACAACAACGCTGTATAGATGTATATATGTTTATATATGTGAATCTTTAGTTAGTAGGATTGCCTTTTTTGTAGCATCGATTTTTCCGGATGGTGCAGAATGGATAGAGTATTACATCAGTAGTAAAGCGACAAAGACATCATCATGATATAAGGATCAAGTTATACCACTGCCAAAAAGTTTTCACAATGTCATGTTATATGGTGGTACGGGTAGGACCACCGTTTCCTTCATTTACACTGGGAAAATGGGACAGAGACCATCGCGTTGTTGTTAAATATTGATTTTCATATCATTGTGAAATGAAGTGGAGAAGCCAGGGAATAGCGTCGGGAATAAATAACTGAAAAAATGCAATAAAATATATATAATTTAATACGGTATGTATTTGGGAATGACTTGTCACTTTAACGTGTTACATAACATGCCAAAATAAACAGTATCTGCAAACAAAACTTATTTTGTAGAGGATAGCGAAATCAACAAGAGTGCTATATATTATGCATGTATTTAATGAACAAATTAAACACTTTGTATTCAAGCAGATCGCAAAAACTCAATTTCCAGCTTCAAGGACATTCCTCGTGTAAAAGTCATATAAGGACAAGTGACGACATAACCAAAGATCGTTGTTGTTAAATATTGATTTTCATATCATTGTGAAATGAAGTGGAGAAGCCAGGGAATAGCGTCGGGAATAAATAACTGAAAAAAATGCAATAAAATATATATAATTTAATATGGTATGTATTTGGGAATGACTTGTCACTTTAATGTGTTACATAACATGCCAAAATAAACAGTATCTGCAAAAAATCTCATTTTGTAGAGGATAGTGAAATCAACAAGACTGCTATATATTATGCATGTTTGCATGTATTTAATGAACAAATTAAACACTTTGTATGCAAGCAGATCGCAAAAACTCAATTTCCAGCTTCAAGGACATTCCTCGTGTAAAAGTCATATAAGGACAAGTGACGACATAACCAAAGATTATTTATCAGTCAATCATGTACACAGATAAGATATCAGAGGGAATTTTTATACTATTAAACTAATTTTACTGCTTCAATGTCTGCCATTACTCATACAAACAATTAAATTCTGGAATAATAATAATAATATTATGCTGCTTTTGTGACATGTGCCATGACTTTCACGCATGACTTCATACGTCAAGTCTAGAATAATATGTCATTGTTGTTAATGAAGTGGTCAGCAAATATACCTGATTCAGGTAACCTGAACCTGCGTCATTAACACGTGTAAACATAGTTATATGACATCATAGTTCATAGTTCCAAAATGGATAATTATTTTTTGCACTTTGCATAGAAATTATGGCTGCTAGAGTGCATTGTTTTTGTCACGAGTCACCATTTCACATGACCACAGATTGATTGATTTATAATTATGACAGAGGAGTCCACTTCACCTCAAAATACAGCACAGACTCTTGTCATCATTCTGATTCAAGTATTTTAAGATGAAATTAAAACTAAAAAACTCACCAAATCCAACAAACCGCAAAATGTCAGCGGAGATGATGGAAACCCAGTATGTTAGTGGACCAAATACAATGCGCATGAACAAAGAAATCGGCTGAGAAAGAATAACTTTCAACTTTAATTAGCACAACGGATAGAATTAAATAATTAATTAGACAAAAATTATATTTCACAATTACATTAAGAAAATGTGTGAAATCATGAACCGGTCATTTTTTCAGCTGATAGCACATATGATAGCATTAATAATTTAAATAGCACACATGTGCTCGCTAAGCATTTTGCATAATATCCAGAAATAGAGCATTTCAAGGTCACCTCATGTCAACACTTTACCCCTTTCTTCATATTCATTAACTAACTAACCTCTCTGTCTTATTTAATTGAAAATGGAAGCCATTTAACTTTCTCTAACAATAGAGGACGCAGAAAGAAACAATTTCTGGTTTTTTCACTGAGAAATGAGATTTCTGGGTCCCAGAAGTTGGGAAACATGAGAGGGGAAAAGGTTCATAGTGCCCCGTGGCATGCGAGGGAGCCTGCTTTCCATTCTGTTTACATCTTTCCACTGGCTTTTGTCATATGATCCATACATCATTTATGGAGTGTTTTCATTTTGCTTTCTTGTTCGAGAAAAACTGGAGACTAATTAAATGAACATTTAATTATCTTGTATAAACCTGGCGTGTAATAATCAACCGCAAAAAGTCGTTAGAAATAGTCTACAAAAGCGTGTCACTTGTGTTGTGTCACCAAAAATGAAAATGGAGTAAGTTTTGGAAAGTGATTAGTTAACTGAAATGTCTTCCACGATTAGTACAAACGAACACGGTGAAAGTCAGGTTTTTCCAGATAACACAACGGCAAGTGGTCAGGGGGAGGAGAATGTAGACGAAGATGGACAGTTATCATCATCGCAATTAAAGGTGGAGCAGCGTTTAATGGTTCAGGCTTCAAAACAGAGTTCAGAAGATGATGTGAGGTCGCACGAGGTTGAGTTCGGTTCTCACGAGGAACCTGAAGCAGCTGAGGATCCTGACGCTCTTATGATTGGGGTGGAAATTTTTGAAGAGTCTGATCTGGACACTGACGCTGATAACAAGTTACAGCTTTACTCTGACGTTGACGCTGCTGTGGATTCTGACGCTTTGATTGACACTTCGTCACCACAAGTTGTTGGTTTAAAGGGTGGTAATGCTGCTGCTGGAGGGGTGGATAAAAGTCCAGTAAAAACTAAACGGAAATGTAAAAAGGCGCACAGGGAGCCTTCCAGGCTCAGTTTGGAGGAAAGGATAAAGTGCATTCGAATGTGTTCCAGGTATAATTCTTACGCAGATGCTCAGAAAGCTTGGAGGCAAACTTATGATACGGAGCCACCTTGTCGGAAAACTATGTCCACTCTGGACAAAAAGTTTCAAAAGACGGGCTCTGTGGCGGATTTAACTAGAACTGGAAGGCCGAAAACTACCAGAACTGAGGCGGTTATAGCGCGCGTGGAGGAGGCGGTTAGTAAAGATCCTAGTAAGTCCATTCGTACGTTGGCCAAAGAACTGGGAATCAACCAGGCTTCCGTTCACCGGATTAAAAAAGGTGTTTGAAATGTCTAAATTGTTTAATAGTTAACAAGGATGTAGTTTTTTTACTAATCATTGGCATTTTCTTTTACATTTCAGAATTTGAAGATAAAAGGAATACTCTCAAAATGGAAAACAGGAAATTGCGAGATAGATTGAATGACGCTCTGAAGCGAGTAGTAATACTGGAGAAACGACTGACACAAAATCAGAATGGCATGCAAACGGAAATATCGGCTGCGACTATATTACCGGGTTCAATGGAACCGAAATATGAAACCTGTAAGTGGTTCTATTCTATAATTGCTCACAGTTATATAAATATACTTAAATATTATATTTTTCATTTGTTAGTGGTAATAACTGCTCCTGATGGAACTGGAGCCACTGGACTAGCTTCCTTTGCATCTGATCATATGGATCATGGTGGATCAAATATTCCAACTATAATAGCACTAAACAATTCTAATAGTCAAGTGTTGGTAAGAAGAAATTCATTATTTAAATCAGGACACTGCCATTGTCTTATGTAGCGTATTTTTTGAGCGTGCCGATGTAATTAATTACATGATAATATTTTTTATAGCGACTTCCTTCCGGTCAAGAAACAATTCACATAATAACACTCCCACAAGGTTCCTCACATCATCAAGTTTTGTCATTAGATGACACATCCTCCTTTCAGCTGTCAATACCTGGTACCAGTTCATCGGGTCATGTTAATAACGGTGAAACTACTGGTTTCCTAACATCCGCGTCATCAAGTAATCACGAAGCTGTGGCTCCTACATATGTCAGTTTTAAATAAGGAATCATAATCCATAATACTCGGAAATTGTTTTAAAATTGTAAAAATATGAAAAAATTCTAGTCTTTCACACCAGCGCATTATTATGAGAAAAAAATATATTGTGCTCTGCGTGAATTTTTTAAATTATACTTATTTTATTTCTCACTTCGCTACAATGGTTTTTGGCTGTTGAACAATAATATAGGAATATAATATGTTTAATTGTATTATTTTCCATTATTTTTCTTGCCGATCAAACTTAAACTACAGACTAAAATTTCAAACATTTTTATGGTAATCTTCTATAGATAATTAATTGTATTTATTTATTTATAACTTTAATACATATAATTTTGTATAACTCAATAACACTTTATCTAGCGCATTGTGTCTAAAAACTATTCGGAGAATTCTCCAATTTATATAGCAAATCATTTTATAATAACCATTTACAGTACTATATATGGAATAATAAATATTTCTTCGCCTTAATATTATCAATATATTGCAAAATGATGAAATCAACTTCTATAATTTAGTTTATTAAACACCATTTTCATAACTATTACATCCCTTCCTGGTATTCCCCACTTCATAATAATTTCCATTTCAAATTGAAACAAAATGTAGATAGGAAAACTTACTTTTGTATCATCTTAAATGTTGCAACAATATATTATGATGCACATACAATTATAATTTTTTTATTTCAAAAGTTTACTAATTACTCAATTTTCATATTCTAATACTAATAATAATGTGCGAATATAATACTGTGATGCCGCACGCTCTAGAAATTTTCTACTACTGGTAAATTTTCGGGCGATTTACCTTAATTTTCTTCTTTAGCAAGTTTTTATCTCGCTTGACCCTAAATATTATAAAGGTGCATCTATTTTTAACTTTTCCCAATGAGTAAAGTGTATAAAGTATTTTCTTTATAGTGACTAGTATCTGTTAAAGACTTATATTCATTATTATTATTATTAATGACAAATGAGATCCTTTCCTTACACAAGTGCTTGTAGCAGAAATGCTGTTTCTGTTTCCATTCTAAACTTGAGAATCTCACGTCGCCCCCCGCCACTGTGACTAGATTTATACATCGTCGAAGAAAACACCCACGCATAAGCACTTCCGATTCTCATGCCATTTTAAAAATTTTTCCTGGTAATTATTAAAGCTGTAGATTGTATAAATAACAATAACTACCGTACATTAAATTCGCATTTCTAAAATTACATGTTCATTTAAATTTAAAGGTGTTGCGAGATGGTTTTATAGAAAGCATAATATTATAGAGCTACTGGTTATATTGGTTTGCATTAATACGAGTTTTTTAATGCTATTTAGTTTTGTGTATTTTCATAATTTAAAGTTGTAATATCATACTTATGTACAAGGGGAATAATTGATGAATTATCGGGATTAAGCACAATCTGCTTAAAATACATAACAATGGACTTTACCATCTCTTGCATGGAAATATTCCATATTTTAATACTACGCATTTTTACTAAAATACTACGGGCAAAAAAGGAAGTCTTCCAAATTGCGTAACAAACCCGTTCCCGTTTCTCGTTCAGTATATTATTTTATCATCAGCATTGCGTATCCAAAAGATAATAATAGTAATAATAATAAGAACGGAGCGCACAGTCCATTTACTAAAAATTTGCCGTTATTTTCACGGTTATTAAGACTAGATCATCTGCCCAGATTATAATATGTACAAAATTTAAAATGGGCTGCCCTCACTGATACAGTAATATCTATGTAATTTTATTTTGGTATCTAATCTCTTTGTATGTAATATAATATGGAAAAATTGACGGTAATCTTTAATTATATAACGTAGCGTAAATAAATTAAAATATCTAAAACTCATATATGGGGTATAGTTTTGTAAAAGTATTCTATACGATCATGCGCTTCTTACACCTTACAAAATAAAATATTAATAATAACATTTAATCATAAGAATGTATTTCTTTCAACCTATTCGTCATAACCCTCAAGACATTGATTGTAAATGCTTCTCATGAGTTGTTTATTATTTTCTGCCGCAGCCATTTGCATTGTAGCAGTGGCGGCAGCTGCCGCACTTGCTGATGCGGAAAATTGCGATAATCCGAAAGAGGAAGATGCGTCGCGATGATTCTGTTGATGATGCTGAGAAGACGCAGCAGACGACGACGATGCAGAACTGGTGTTAGTTGCTGCTGCAGACTGCTGGAGCTGATGTTGCTGGGACGTAGCCATTGTCGTCGCAGCCGCTGCGCAGTGTAATGGTCACGCGTAGTGCGGATAAGAACTCAAATGTGAGGTCATGTGCGATGCGTGAGGTGTCATGGAGTGACCTGATGCAGCAGCGATGTTCGAGTAGAGATTAGCACTAGGGCTGCCCCAATAGCTGGAGTGAGATGGAAATATACTTCCTGTAAAATATCATGGAGAAAGGTATGGTTATTAGTTTAAACACAAAACTCATTTTTAGAAGAATTAGCCAATTAGCGCGTAAATTTACCTGCGTGATAGCCTGACATGGTGAAGAAATCTGATTGATACTTGTACGCTGTTGGATCTGTTGCTGCGGGCTGCGTAGCTGCCGCCAAACCTTGGAAGTCGAACTTGTACGCGTACCGTTTTCCATGCACCTTTGTCATGATGTTTTTGTCGTAATAGTACCTAAGAAATATTATACAAGTTAAAAATAAGTACTGATTGGGGATAGTACAGAAGGTACACAGTTTAATTTTAAATGCTATAATATACAAATTGTTAAATATGAGATTCTACGTCAAGAAATCTTCACCCCATGAAAGATTTAACAGACATCATTTCTTTCATCAGATCAGAAAGAAAACAACAGCCAAATATAAAACCTTTTTTGCTTTCACTTCAACTTAATATTTACTTAGGAATAAAAGGGGTAAAATGAAAGAAAGCAATTTTTTTCATTTCTTTCTTTCTGAATGAAACTCTTTTTTGTCACTGCTGCATTGCAAGTATAAAAACACAATGCAAACACAAACTACACACGATCAGGTATAATCCAGTGTATGTGTTGGCTTACATGTAATATGAAGTAAGCAAACATATATGATAAGCATGATAAAAACCTGACATCATGATTTCAAAAGAAAAAAATGGTTTGTTTACACACAAATCCCCTACCACGACTCTACAAATTGGGTAACTGCATGCATACATATTAGTCAGTGGTGTGGTGAAAGTATAAAAAGCCTGAGCTATATGCCGTTGCCGACTGACCAATCACCATTATGTCAACATCGCTTTCTGTCAATTGTCATCGTCATGTCTTACGTAAAAAAATGAACAGTTAGACTATTATCACATCGACCAAATGCAAATAAAACCAGAGGAAAGGTCACACACAGAAAAATTACATAATGAACTAACAAAAAACATAAAAAGGAAGAAAATGTGAACTGAGGCAAATCATGCCATCGGATCGGCTTCCAATATTCTTCCCTTTTTCCGTGAAGCTTTACTTTTCTATTTTTCATTCCTTTAATAAACCTAAACCAACAAACTACTACTGCCCATTCCTTCCCTTAACTTGTACCATATATCAGCACACCCCTCGTTCTTCATTTGTATATCCTTCCCTTTGTTGTACAATATTTTGTGTCTTCCTTTACAGACTGCTGCCCTTTACGATAAACATGTTCTCAAATCAGTAAAAAAATTGGGGAAAGTGACAAAAGGTTTGTTGGAACAAAATAATTTGCTTACTTTATATGAAGCTCAATTGACCATTGACAACTTTTTCTACTACACATGCTACATTTACAAAAACGGAATACCACTGAGCAAATCAACAGTTCAAATAAAGTCATATTTTATAAAAAGGTCTTTGTAAATGATGATGAATGCAATAAACGGAAAGCGGACGGACGCCGGACACGGCAATCGTATAGGAAAAATCTAAAGTTTTT
>JAHZMV010004818.1:0-11843 GCA_027743765.1 Coecobrya sp. COE2 | reverse complement strand
CCTCGGTCATGGGTTTGTAACAAAATAATTTAAAATATCAGTATCACTTTCAGTCACATCTTCTAAATTGTTTGGGGAAAATTACAGGGACTATTGGTACACAAACATGTTATTTCTGAAAGATCCCATCACTGGCAAGGTTATTGGAGAGAAAGCGGTTGATTTCCAGCTTCTTCGTTACAACTCGCCAGTGATTGACTTGCCTTACTATCTCATTCAAGGTGCACAAACGGAGATTCGTCAACATCGTCTTAATGATTTGCTCCAACATTATCTGACAAATTTGCGTCAAGTTTCGACTGACCTGGGACATCCAATTGAGCTGACCTTTGAGAAGCTCCTGTCTCAATACAGAAAAAGGCTACATCATGGACTTATCGTATCATTCATGGGACGGTATGGACCATCCCACCTTATAACGGGCAATGTTGCCGATGGGGATGTCGAAGGCGATTGGTGTGAATTTATAGACAAAGCATCAAAAGAATGGCTTGTCAAAAATAAGGAAGAAACTGAAATCATGGCTAAAGAACTTGTTTCGGTTATTAAGGAATTTAGAGAACTTGTAGAATAATCTTTGGTATTTAAGTAAGGGAAATCTGGAACAAGCAGAGACGAAAGTAATTCTTTCAGTATTAATTGAATATGAAAATGTAGCGTGGAACTCCGTTTTGAATAGTATCCTGTCAGCGTATAGTTACACCCCAATCTCTACTAACTGTGATATGGGTAAAAGATTAATAGTGAAGGAATCTTTATTTTGTTGTTGAAATAATTTCATTAATGTGTTCAATTAAATACATAAATTCTATATTGTCTAAATCTGTGTAAATCGTGCATCTTAGTAGCATGAATAAAAAATAAAACTTCTTTTGTTTAATAAATGGGTTTTACATCAATTTTTATACAATATGCTAGCGTAATGAGTGGTATGTCACAAAAATTAATCTATTTCCGGTCAAGATACTAATGACCCTTCAGAATACAAATTTAAGACTAAAAACCAATTACTGAAGTAAATCAGGTATATGTAATTAGTACTGCATTTATAAACAAATATGTTACGTACAGTTAGTTGTATGTAAGTCAGATACTCATTTGCTCTGCTTTATTTCCGCTTCAATAAGTTTGTCCTATTTCTATCGTCGTCGTTTGTATTACCATTAACAATAAGCACATTAATCATTATATGAGTTATACCAAATAAAATAAAGCAAAACGTACTGAAGCCTAATGGTGCGTACGCTGCTGCACATTTACTATACATCACTGTTCATAATATGCACTTGGATTTAGTTCTGAAAATAATTAATTCATATAGGCATCGTAAAATTCGTAATGAAACTGAAAAGGATGAAAATGAAAACAATTCAAACTTTGCGAAATGCCCAGATAAATATGGGTATTCTTAACCATTCTTTTCTCGTATTTATTAATTTTTTTTTGTTTTTTAAAAATTAACATAGTATTTGATATTGGCTGGGTTGACAAGAAAAACTCAAGGGCGATGAAAACTTTTTGATATATTTTTTGCCTACTTTTGTAACGTTATCAGTCAATGTTCCAAAAGAACGGTGTATTTAATATTAAATATTAAACTCCGATTAAGCGCATATTACCCACACCAAATTGGTGTAGTTACCAATGTACCAACCATGGGTTTCCATGCTGATCTATTGCCAACTCCGTGGTTGCCAACAAGTTTGCCTTTCTTCATTTCAAAATTATGTTGTAGTTTTCAAACAATTGTTGCCGACAAATGCAAGTAATCTAAGGTAATACGTATTTGATGAATATAAAAATTGACATTTACTAGAAGACAGACCTAAGAATATCATCGTATGTTGTGTTTTGGAATAATATTTGTATTTGCTATCTTAAATATTGAAATTTACTACCTTAAACGATTGGTTCTATAGCATAGCTCCATCAAACGTCCGGCCATATCTATAAAATCATAATCATTATAGTGCATATTAGTTATTTTTAACAGAGCATATATTACGTTTTGTTACGAACGTTTTTACACTTGAACATTGAAACCATGCATATCCGACGATTTTTGTTCACTTTCATGGTTATATCAGTGATATGATATCACACACGTTCTTAGGCTCTTTGTTGCCAACATATTATCCTAACAGGTGAGATGTACAGAGGAGTGAGTGATACTAGTAATACCGCTTGAACAAAACGTGTGCAAAGAAGCAGACAGTTACGTTACAGCTGTGTTTGCAAGTGGATAATTTGACTAATTTGTCACCGTGCCGACAAGACAATATAAAATTGAAACTGTTTATCAATGAATTGTGTGCTATCTTGCTTGCATGCTGGAAAATCAAGGTCATTCATTAATAACGCTGCTGTAAACGCATATTCCTGTTATGAAGTGAATATTTGCCGGATTGCAAACAGCCACTTGTTATATTTAAGAGCAGCGCGTGTGGATTTGTTTTTTGTATTGTATTTAGGTTGTTCTATGTAACATCCAACCTGAAAACCTGCATTTTGTAATTTAGCTCAGTTGTAGAGAAATTCCTTCAAAAATAATGGCTTACTTAGAAACTTTCGACCTGTATACCACTGACCCTGTCAAGCTAATCGAAATTTTCCAGAAAATACTAAAGTCGAATGGAATTCTGGATCCAATTTCCCAAGTCACGTTAGAAGATCCAGGCCTACGAGGAGAGGGAGGTGGTAGCCTTAGGCGATATGTGACAGTAGAATTCGAAAACAAAAATTTGAAACCGCTACACCTCTTCGCAAAATTACAAATAAAAGACAACCCAAGTCATTTGGAACTGACCAATGAAATTAGATGTTTTGAAAAGGAAAGTATTTTTCTTACTAAATATGTGGCTGAAGCGAAAGAGATTTGCAAAAGAAAGGGGTAAGCTATAATTCTCTAAACGCCACACTATTGTTATTGTCACAATGATCATTTTTTCATGTAATTGATGATGATAAAGGTTNCCTCTTCGCAAAATTACAAATAAAAGACAACCCAAGTCATTTGGAACTGACAAATGAAATTAGATGTTTTGAAAAGGAAAGTATTTTTCTTACTAAATATGTGGCTGAAGCAATAGAGATTTGCAAAAGAAAGGGGTAAGCTATAATTCTCTAAACGCCACACTATTGTTATTGTCACAATGATCATTTTTTCATGTAATTGATGATGATAAAGGTTTGATGAATCTTTGGTGACAAACATCTATCCCAAGTGTTACTATGCGAACGAGTCAGGTATGATTATGGAGAACCTGAAGGTTGGACAAGGGTACATTGTATTGGGGAAAGAGGAACCACACGACTGGGACACAGCTACGTAAGATTTTTGCAATATGTTGGATTTATATTTAATACTAGAACTTTCTTGTCTTGTTATGATTTTTACAAGAAAACCTATTTTAAATAAAAATAGTTTCGCCCTGAAGACACTGGCTCATCACCATGCAATTTCATATGCAATGATACAAGAGGCAGGTGGTCCTGAAATATTTCTTCAGCGTTATCCCGTATTCAAACATGAAGCTATTGACAAGCCTTCATGGGCAGTAATAATAGAGCCGTGGCTACAAAGCAATATGCATTCAAACATAAAAATTCTTCAAGTTCGTCAGTAGATAATATAATGAGATATTTCATCATTTACAATGTGGATGCTATTGTAAAATGTAAATATGTATAATAAGTGAATTTTATTAATTTAGATGAATAGCCATGTTGAGGGATCCGCCGAAGCTCTGTCGACCCTTCAGCAGCTCCACCAAAAGTGTTCTTCTCTGTGTGAGTTATGTCTGGAGTCTCTTCAAAGTGACCAAGACGACTTGCGTCTTCTAGGCCATGGGTTTGTAATACAATAGTTTAAAATATCATTACCACTTTCAATTACAACATAATTTCTAAATTGTTTGGGGGAAATCACAGGGACTACTGGTATACAAACATGTTATTCCTGAAAGATCCAACAACTGGCAAAATAATTGGAGAGAAAGCGGTTGACTTCCAGCTTATCCGTTACAACTCTCCAGTGATTGACTTGCCCTACTACCTCATTCAAGGTGCTAAAACGGAGATTCGTCAGCGTCGCCTTAATGATTTGCTTCAACATTACCTGACAAATTTGCGTCAAGTTTCGGCTGACCTGGGACATCCAATTGAGCTGACCTTTGAGAAGCTCCTGTATCAATACAGGAAAAGGCTACATCTTGGACTTATGGTGTCATTCATGGGACGGTATGGACCATCGCGAATTATAACGAGTAGTGTTAACTTATCGGAAGTGGAAGGCGATTGGGGAGAATTCATTGGCAACGCAGCAAAAGAGTGGATTGTTAAAAATAAGGATGAAGCTGAAATAATGGCTAAAGAACTTGTTTCGGTTATTAAGGAATTTAGGGAACTTGTACAAGAATCTTGATTTGAAATTAAAGTGTTAGTTATTCTTATAGTATTGTATTCGTTATAATAATGTTACCTTTTATAAATCAAGGTTAATATTATACTAATAATGACAATATTAAAGTAATACTGAACTAGAAGAATGAATTAGAATTTTTATTCATAGCATCATGCTATTAGCATTCAAATAGAACCCATTAGATACCTAGATTCAAATCTGCATATCCTTTAATGATCATGTTTTTTGCGTGATATGGTAGAAAATAATTTATTCTGTACACTCTAATGTAACATTGAAAAATTTCCAATGAAAAGTACACTTTATGATATTAAGCAGCATTCTTTATATTGAATCAACATCAACATTGTTGATTGGTCCGAAAATGACATTAAACTTCCGCACAATGTTAAATCCTTTTCATCAACAAGAAATATTGGGGTTTACCGTGAATCAGTTATGGACGAGTTTCTAATAAAAATACATTACATAGAGTTGTTTCTCATGAAAATAATCTTTCATTCTATAAGTTAGGATTCCTAACATTATTTGTTTGACTTCAGGATCACGACCATGCACATGCGTGTTTTGATTTAGCTGAATGATATGATGACGATGATACCGCACTGCACTGACTATGAAAAAAGGAGAGCCATATATGGACATTTTGCATTTCTTTGATTCACACACTTTAACAAATTCGACGTTTCTCATTGAATCACGGTGTATTGAATATGTATGCAGAATGCCTGCGGCATGAACTTCCAAGGTCAAAAATATCATAGAGCTGTCACTGCGGTCAGTCATCTTATCTCTATATAAAACACGTTACACATTAATGTTAGAGCTTGCATAACGTGAATTTAATCCAATCATGAAACAACTATAAAATTAGTATCCGTAAAACATAGTTTCGATAAAATAGCAGAAACGAAGAGACAATGCCTTCCTCTACAAAGTCTTTCAACTTTCACACTAGCGATACTTCCGACTTGGCTAAAATATATAAAAGAATTTTAGAGTGTAACGGAATCCTAGACCCTATTTCAAAAGTAACATCAGAGGATCCTGGGCTAAGAGGAGAGGGAGCAGGAAGTGACAGGCGAAATGTAACAGTGGAATTTGAAAATCCAAGCCTGAAACCCCTACAACTATTTGCAAAGTTAGAAGTGCAGGGAAATCCAGGCCAAATGGAAATAACACGCAGTTTGAAATCTTTTGAAAAGGAGAGCCTCTTCCTCAAACAATATGTAGAGGACGCTAAAGAGCTTTGCAAGAGAAAAGGGTAGAGTAAAACTAAACTAAATTTTTCAAAGTTCCCTTGTTAACTTTATGTACATACATCATTTGTACAATGTATCCCTGGTTTCCTAAGGTTGGACGAGTTTTTAGTCGGGAAAATTTATCCTAAATGTTACTATGCGGACGATAAGGCTATTATTATGGAAAATCTGAAAATAGAAAAAGGCTACGTTATATTGGGTAAAGAGGAATCGCATGAGTGGGATACACTCCTGTAAGTGGGACTCTCTCCTTTATAATATTACTTACATTTGTATATTAATTCAAAGTTTGCTCATTTTAAACACAAAATTCAAATAGATTCGCCTTGAAAACGCTTGCATACCATCATGCCATCTCATATGCATTAATACAAGAAGCGGGTGGCCCCGATAAATTCTTTGAACGCTTTTCTATTTTCAAATATGAACCTGTAGCCACGCCTCTGTGGGCTACAAAAATGGAGCCCCTGAAGCAAAGTAGCATAAAAACCAACATCAAAATTCTTCAGGTACGTTTGTATAGTAGAAACTTGTGTTTCATAAAGTAAACATCAAAAGTATAAATATGAATATGATTACCGCAGATTAACAGCCATTTGGAAGGATCTGCCGAAGCAATTTCATCTCTAAAACAAATCCAACAAAAAGAGCCGACATTAACTTCATTATGCTTAACATCTCTTCACCATGAGAAAGATGACTTACTTCTTCTCGGCCATGGGTATAATATATACATACACATAACTTGTTGATATTAAAATGATCGCCACCACACAACTAATCATAATATTGTATGTTACAATAGAGATTACTGGTACGGAAACATGCTGTTTCTGAAGGATTCTTCATCAAGCAAGATTGTTGGAGAGAAAGCGATCGATTTTCAGTATATTCGCTACAACTCACCCGCTGTTGACTTGGCGTATTACCTTTTTACCAGTGCAAAGACTGCAATACGCCAAACGTGCCTGCGCGATTTGCTACAAGTTTACTTGACGAATTTACACAAACTTTCCGCTGATTTGGGATATCCAATTAATCTTGGCCTGGAAAGCCTTCTAGAACAATATCGCAAAAAGCTTTTTCTGGGGCTAATTATGTCATTCATAGGACGGTATGGGCCAAGCATTGCCATTATGACAAGCAATGACATGACCAAAGTAGAAGGAGATTGGGGCGAATTTATGGAGAATGCAGCAGAAGAATGGGTTGCTAAAAATAGAGATCAAGGAGAAAATATAGCTAAAGAAATTATTTCGCTCATGAAAGAATACAGAGAACTTGTCGAGAGAAATTGATTGAAAAAATCTAACCTATGGAGTCAGATAAAATGTAATGATAAACATTTAAGTACTATATCATATTTATAATTTTGATATTAATCTAAATTAGCTAGATAAAATTAAATTAAAAAATAATAATCAAAACAGACAATATGTATATTGATGTGAAGTGGATTAGATAATCTATTCGTTTTTTAGAGATACATAACTACCGGATGCAATTGGTCGTTAGATATGCAGTCATTTTAATCGCAAAAATTCTTACGGAGGTAATACCTAATCATTATGATAGATAATCATTGATACTCAGCTAATTTTAGTTTCTTGAGACAAATATACTACCATGACAGAAATATAAGCAAAATCATGACTATAACAACCAGGGTATTTGAAACATGTCAAGTGATTGCCTAACATTAAATTATCACTGACATATACATGCAGAAAGCTTTACAAAATCATGTCCTTGACTGGAGACACTAAATACTTACTTATTATGTTTGTTGGATTTTGAAATCATGTATTCAGACATGGCATGGAGATTTCTTTGTAATTGAGTGCATGTCCATCATATAAATACATTGTAGTAGAACTAAATAATATAACGATACATCTGTACAGTGCACCATGCAATGCATAGCATGTGCACTTCTCTGCTTCACATTGGCATATTTTTTGACAAACATCAATTCTAAATGACTAAATACTACCAAAGTGCTATCTCACCACTATGAAAAACCAAGGTCACCTATTCATCCAATATTATCACAATACTTTGGACTACGGAGAATCAGTTACGTTTTACATTATCACTCACATGGCTGCTCATATACAATCTACTAATCCTATTCAGAGGGTCCTGGTCCTGACAAGCTGTAAACATGCATGAATAAATATAACCTTATAAACAAGCAATTGTGTTTAAAGCAAACTGTTATAGTTAATTTAATTACACATATTGAAATACGTCCTGTTATCTCATTGCCTTTTTCGGAAATTCGTGAAAATAAAAAAAGGACAAAATGTCATCTCTAGAGACCGCCGATTTCTATACCAATGATCCTGAAACGTTGATTGAAATATACAGGAAAATATTAGTTTCCAATGGAATACTGGATCCAATTTCCAAAGTAACTTCAGAGGATCCTGGCCTTACTGGTGAGGGAGCGGGAAGTGATAGGAGAAATGTAACGGTGGAATTTGAAAACCCAGAATTGAAACCGCTCCAACTCTTTGCAAAATTGGAAGTGAAGGACAATTCAGAACATACGGCGCTGACAAGTGAAATGAAAGCCTTTGAAAAGGAAAGCATATTTCTTACAAAATATGTGGCGGAAGCGAAACAATTTTGCAATAAGAAGGGGTATATGTTGAAGCTGTTAGAATGCCTTTGTTTATTGTTTGTCTGCAAGTTCATGTTTTGAAGGTTTTTATTATGGTAGGATCGAGGAGACTTTTGTGACGGATATTTACCCCAAATGCTACTATGGTGATGAGAAGGTATTAATAATGGAAAACCTTAAATTAGCCAAGGGGTACGAGGTATTTGGCAAAGACAAACCGCATGACTGGGACACAATGTCGTGAGTGAAAAATTGTAATATTATGTTATATTTATTGGCAGCGGACATTGGTCAACAAAATAAATTTACTTATTCATTGATCATTATAAAATTAGGATTGCTCTAAAGACCTTGGCCCGACACCACGCAATTTCTTACGCAATGATAGAAGAGGCAGGAGGTCCTGAAAACTTCTTTGAACGCTTTCCTGTGCTCAAGTTTGAAAGCATTGATAAGCCAGTTTGGGCTGCTAGGTTGGAGCCTTGGATGCAAAGTAACATGAATACTAACATAAAACTTCTTGAGGTTCGTTTAATACAGGCATTATTCATAATAGTCAAAGTTCGACTGTCAAACGATCCCAATTAAAACAATAAATTTCATTTTCGTAGATTAGTAGCCATCTTGATGGGTCTCTCGAAGCTATTTCGTCACTTAAACAACTCCAGCAACAATATCCGACATTAACAGAGTTATGCGTAACTTCTATCCAAACTCAGCAAGACGACTTGCTCCTTCTTGGCCATGGGTATGTGACATATTATGTGACATTGTTGAGTATTATGTGACATTTCTACAAACGCTAACACATAATTAAATTTGTTAACATGACAATTATTTTAAAGGGACTACTGGTATGGAAATATGTTATTTCTGAAAGACTCAACAACTGGCAAGATAATTGGAGAGAAGGCGATTGACTTTCAGGTTATTCGCTATAACTCCCCAGTGGTTGACCTAACTTACTACCTATTTACCAGCGCCAAAACAGACATTCGTCAAGCTCGTCTTCAAGATTTGCTTCAGTGTTACCTGACCAATTTGGATAATTTTTCTGTAGAATTGGGATACCCAATTAATCTAAGTCTGGACACCCTATTGGCATTGTATAGGAAACGACTCCATTTTGGACTGATTATTTCATTTATGGGTCGATATGGACCTGGGGGCGCTATTATGAGAAGTGTTGACATGACAAAGGTTACGGGAGATTGGGGTGAATTCATGAGCAAAGCAACGAAAGAGTGGGTTGCCAATAATATGGAAGAAGCGGAAAGCATGGCTAAAGAAATTTGTTTGGTTATGAGGGAATACAGAGGACTCGTTCAAGAATCTTAATGATTATGTTACATAATTTATGTATAAGTGTTACTCTTTGTGTCAGAGTAAAATTCAATTGCTGTGTAATATGTAACCAAAGCGAAGTATTTTTCGTTTGTATGCAAGTTTTATAGGTGTCTGGTTCGTTTTTGTTATAATGCCAATGGTTCGTCGTAGAAGGAATGATGTCGTGATTAAAGTCGTTAGTAAAAATATATAACCAATCAAACAATAAAAAGTTAAAATAATGCATTTTAATTTCATTTGACTTCCATCAGCAAGGTTTAATATTATAAATAATCATGATCGAAACCCAGCGTAACTCTTACGATGACATCATATTTTGTAAAATATTGGGGTAGAGTGAAACACTTGAACTTTACTACTAGAGAAAGAAACCAGATCGATGCTAGATAACGCTAATAATAATCGCTGTCTAACTAAAATGTAAATAGACGTTAAATATTTTTGTACCAATTACTTATCTGTTATGTATTATATTGTTTACTCTGGATTTTGAACCGTGGGTATTTTATCATGCTTTTCATTTACTTCCATACATAGCTATTCTTGGATATTCTCTCCTCTGTGTAAACTGTAAACTACCAATGGAAAAAATTAAACTCAAAGGTATGCATGTTATTGCCAGGCAGCATTTGTCGGCTTCGTGCATATTCACGCATGACAAAGCATTATTATTCTAAAAAACTATATACTGATAGTTATGTTTGACTAACTGCTTGCAATCGTGTCTGTACCAAGGTCATCTTTATCGAAACCTTCCTCAAGTTGCTGTCGTGGACAGTCAGTCATACGAGTACATATGTACCAGCTCATAAACTGAAACTTGTGTACACTGTGTACAGGAACACTCCCATAAACAAATATCGCTTACAATAATTTTAGTACGGATTCATTCCATCAACTTGTATTATCATTACCTATTACAACTTGTCCCAGAAATTCGAAAAATCAACAACAGAAAAAATGACTTCTTCGTCTTCAGAAAATTTCGACTTCCACACTACTGACCCTGACGAATTGATAAAAATATACAAGACAATTTTGGAGTCTAATGGAATCCTAGATCCAATTTCCAAAGTAACTTCAGAAGATCCCGGCCTCAAAGGTGAAGGATGTGGAAGTGTCAGACGAAATGTGACAGTGGAATTTGAAAATCCAAAATTAAAACCTTTGCATCTATTTGCAAAATTGGAAGTCAAGGACAACCCAGATCATTTGGAGATAACAAGTGGTTTGAGAGCTTTCGAAAAAGAGACACTTTTCCTTATAAGCTATGTGTCGGAAGCGAAAAAGCTTTGCAAAAGAAAAGGGTACAAGGCTACAAAATAATTTATGAAAACTGTTTTGAAATTAGTCCTTTTAATGTCTCTTTCCAATAATTGCAGTTTGGATGAGACATGGGTGTCCAATATATATCCAAAGTGTTACTATGGTGATGAGAAAGCCATTATTATGGAGAATCTTAAAGTGGCCAATGGTTGCGTAATAATGGGCAAAGATGATCCACACGACTGGGATACACTCTCGTAAACAATAATTAAATAATCATCTTGATTGTTTATTTGCGTCAAAAGTAATATATTGGGAAATTTCTAAACATTTCAAAATTTAAAATAGGTACTCCCTTAAAACATTAGCAAAGCACCATGCCATTTCTTACGCCGTGATACAAGATGCAGGTGGCCCAGAACAATTCTTCGAAAGATTTTCAGTATTCAAATTCGAGGCCGTTGAAACGCCGGTGTGGTCTGCAAAATTTGAGCCATGGAAGCAGAGTAACATGAATACAAACATAAAAGTTCTTGAGGTGTGTATCTCGTAAAAGTGATCGTATTAGAAATCTGATTAGATTTTTCCCACAATTAAAAGTATCTGTCCAAAATGAATACAATAGATTAATAACCATCTTGAGGGATCAGCGGAAGCAGTTTCAGCACTTAAGGAACTCCAACAAAAATGCTCAACGTTAACTGCTTTATGTTTGACTTCTCTTCAAACTGAAGAAGATGAATTGATCTTTCTTGGCCACGGGTTTGTATGAAAGTACCTACGTTAACGGTTTAACCTATTACCACACGCATAGAATGACTGATCTTTTTTAATTATTAGTGATTGTTGGTTCGGAAACATGCTATTTTTGAAGGACGACACAACGGGCAAGATTATCGGAGAGAAAATGGTTGACTTT
>JAHZMV010004817.1:0-11786 GCA_027743765.1 Coecobrya sp. COE2 | reverse complement strand
AATCTCTTACATTTACAATTAGCTCTGTCTTTAGCGAGACTAGGGCCAGTCTTTAGCGGGCCATTGTATATACATATTTATTGACATTATACGTATTTAAAAGTACACATTACCGAAAGCTGGCTTTTCTCTTCAAACTTTTTTTAGTATTGTTCATGCATCCCCCCTGCCGGTTGCAGGTCTCAATAAATTTTCATCAAGTTAATCTCTCAATGCTGACGTATATGACTCTTGTGATGTACGTACCTATACATTCCGTAATGAAGTCTGATGCGACTTAAAATGTAACACAAGTAAACTGTTATTTTCCGTACTTTTCTTGTTTACAAGATTTCAATTTCTAACCAAGTGGACGGAAACCTCACCAAACCTCAGGGAGTCCAGAAAGTGGTATAAATACCTCGGGGGAAAATAGTTCAGAGTCACAGTGCCCTGCCGGGTATTCACCAGTAATCAGATACCAAACGATACCAATCCTACCTATGCAAGTTAGTTTCTTGGTGTTTGATTTTCTTTTGTTGTTTGATTTTTAGCATTTCTTGAAAACTAGAAAATTCCCAAGATGCATATCCCATTGGCGTTTGTGACGTTAGCAGGCATAACCCTAGCGGTTTCAGGTATTTATACAATATTTAATTTTCCGGTTTTTACTGAATTTCTTGTTACGACTGTCAATGTATTTTTTCAGGCCAACAAAGTGAGAAAGGAAACTCAATCATTCCTTTCCCCAGAGTAGGACGGTCAAATTCAATGTCGCCAGGGCTGATACCATTCCCCAGAATAGGAAGAGATGGCGGTGGTGAGTGAATACGAACCGTCCTTTGTTTTCTTAATACTTCCTTCATTACTTATCCGTTTATGCAAATTTTTGAGGAAAGGGGATAAGCATAAGGTATTTGTTTCGTTTTAAGGTTTACACGAGGTGAAGCGTCAATTGATTCCGTTTCCTCGAGTTGGAAAACGAGTGCCCATGATGATGCCCATGTACATGGATCCTTTCTACGCAGAGTACGAATCTCAGTATGCCCCATGGTACGATATGTCGTCAGATGCAATGACGTCTTCCGGCTACTCATCAGTCGATAAGGATGAAAGCAACATTGACGTTGATAAGAAGAACTCGCCCACTCCAAATGCAGGAGGTGGCATGTGGTTTGGACCCCGTCTTGGTAAGAGGAAGAAGCGTTCCATTGAGTCTTCCGAATCCTCTTCCGAACACTACAGAGATGCGTTAGACACAAGGACTCTTGTGAAAATTTTGCACAATTTTAACTGGGCTATTGTGCCAATTAAAGGTAATTACTTTGACCAATAAAATTTCCCTATATGTATATTTTTTGAAAACATTACTATATATAACATTCACTTTGCAGAGCGAAGAACTTTTACCCCCAGACTCGGACGCAGCTCTGGAGAAATTTCCGTTCATACCCGAGCTCAACCATTGACCCCAAGGTGAAAACTATATTAAATATTGCATGTAGTAATAATAAGTCTTTTTACAATAGCTGTGGTGTTACATAGTATAGAATATATTTTGTTTAAAATATACCCTGTGATTCCATATAATATATCTCTAAAGACAGATATATTCTAGTTTGCTTGTACATGTGGGCTCACAGGTGTGCAATAAAAATTGGTCATAAATCCTTATTAATATTTTGATATGAACAAACAGGTTAGGACGGTCCCGAGAAATGGTTTCAGCTGAGCTTGACGTAGATGAAGACACTCCCGCTGCCTCTCGTTATGGAAGAAATGAGGAGCACAGTATACACGGAAGGAGTACACAACAGCCCCCAATTGATGTGAGTGGCCCACCATTTTCACCCAGACTTGGTCGTGCTGATCATTACTCAAGTCGGCCTGGTCGAACAGAAGACCACGAGTAGAGCAAAATCGCAATTAGTACACTTGCATACATACATAAATTAGAGTATGAATTTTTAAAGATTTTATTTTAACTTGATAACTACGTGTTACATGCTAGGTGGTTTTCTCATAGAATTTTAAATCAGTAGTGACCGTTCATTAGGAAAGTAGTTATACCTCAAGCAAAAGCGTAAGTTATTCATTTCATTCTGTGGAATGATCGTCTACACACACAAGTAGTACAGTAGTAGCTTTCTATATAGCGCACACTGCACTACTTATGTATCTACGTTAAAAACAGTAGTTTAGGAAAGTACTTTTTTCAAAGGAAAAACAAGCCAGTACACACTTATCTGTAAAATGTTGTTTTAAATGTTGGTGAGTTGACATGATTTGGCTAACATTGTTCCAGTTCATTCGATTCAGGCAACTCAAAGTTGTTCTACTGTTATATAGCATAAAATTAAGATATCATGATATGTACCATCATTAATTATTTACTTATGCAACACATTACTACTGCCCCATAACACATAATTTAAACGCTAAAATTGCGTCTGGCAACTCATTTTTCATTATCACTTTTACCTGCACCGACCCGTCAGTCCCTCCATACTAACAAGACAGTTGCGATTTTAACTCATTATCAAAAGTAGATTGCTTTAGTAGATATTTTATCAACAGTACTACTAACAACTCACATTATCACTTTCCAAGTAGAAGGTTAGTTTTACTGAGGTCAAATCACTGTGCAATTCATGCTCTAGTATGTAGTAAACCATTATTATGTATTAAATAATTCAACACTATTTTAGCTAGATAGTGTAGACGTAGTTTGTAGCAAGCACATGCACAAACGTTAAGAAAAATTAAATTGTACCTTACAAATTTTAAAATGTGATCAAGAGTGTCAAGCACAAGCATTCAAATAAAATTCAACGGAGAGATTACATCAAACTATAACTCACAAACAGATAACGTTCTATCAGCATATTTTCGATTTGACTCATTCAACCTGACTTCATGATTTTTTTCACTTCAGTTGGCTATAATTTTATTGATTGCATCATCGGTTGGAATAAAATATAGAGTTTTTACTGAAGTTAGATCATAATATTATGTTTCTCATAAAGTATACAGTAAAACGATATTTCTATAATATCACAGACTGTGATTCACAGTGCAATGCGTGCTATCACTAATATTTCCTAATTACAAACTATAGTGAAGCCGACAGTAGCTAACCATCCCTATTTTTTGTTAAGAACGAAATTCTCTTTGAAATGATGAATTGTATTCCCCCTCAAATAAAAACTAACCCGACCAACTACCTTTTCTGTGGCAGGATGATGATAAGTCAGACTGTTTCATAAGACATAAAAATCAAAACTTATTATGTAATTCTGTTTTTCTAAAACCTGTACATGTTTGCCTTGTGTGTGGTCTTCAAAAGATCTAGATTAGATCCAAGTCCATTCTCTCTCACAAACAAACTGAAAGTGTTCCTGTTTTCTTTACACATTCAACATCACCATCATCAACAACATCACACACGAATATAATTTATATCAAATTCTACATCATGCTGTCAGTTTTGTAAGCAGTGCTCACTAGTAACACTGCCCACCAGGTCGTTCCTTGCTGTCATGTACACTTATTCAGATGGTTCCATAAGTGTGTAGAGAAACCCAAGTATACATATATAGATGCCAATGGGGATGAATGACGAAGCAAAAAATAATAATAAATGGATTCGTCTTACAGGAAAGTTATAACGGGAGTTATTGTTGGTGAGAATGAAGAAAGAAAACGCGATAGTTTCGAGGCATTTTACTGAAAAGGCCAAGGTTCGCGCATGCACTACCCCTTTATATTTTATATTGTCTTACAATTCCATCTTTCATTTATTGTAGCTATATTCAAATGTTGTTTTCCTAACTCATCGATCGACAAAACAAAACTTTTGATTCGATTCCGAAAAGAAGTAAATAAAGTTAATTTTCGTGAGACAAACTTGGGTTAAATCCTTTATACAGATTTGTCTGTTAAAAAGTGCAACCAGTGCAACAATTTAGTCATTTTCTTTTGTTTTCTTGTTACTTTTTCATGTTTTGTCGATCCAAACTGCTTTTCATTATTAATATGAAACACCCTTCAAGAAACTTTGACAGTGTTAATAAAACATTCTTATTATCCTGTCGGTGTCCTTGCTCTAGTAAGTCCTGTGTGCTTTTACAAAACTTGGAAGAAAGAGTAAAAGCTTATAAACTTCTCACACGAGAGATGCTTTGTTCTTGAGAAAGGAGGAAAGAATAACAGTTACAAGCTGTTTTCTACCTACTTTGTGGTGTGGAACCCATATTTATTTGAAAGGCGGCATTGGGCGTTAGAGTTAGAATGCAGAATATGTGTATGTAAACCTAATCTGGCGTGTGTACATTTGGAGAAACATCTTATGCATACTATATGGCTATATAGGAAAAATGTATAATGAATAGTGTATAACGTCATCAAGGAGAGAGAAAGAAAGAAGAGTACGACAAGCTACTGCAGAACAAGAAAAAGATTGAAACTCTCTGGATGGAAAGCAGCAAGGCAAGCGTACACAGACAAAAGCAAAGCGAGCAAAAACGACGAATAGTAATAGTCAAGTCAATTTATGGCCCATTAAATACAAACGGCAAATGGGAACAGGAGGATTTTCGTAGGGAAAAAAGAATGAAGACAGAACGAAACAGAAAGGAGGATTGTACATAATATTGGATAGAATAAGATAGACAGGCGGATAGATGGATAGATAGATTTTTGTTCTTTTTCTCCAGTTTGTTCATTTTACTTTCATTTACAACTCACAACTATCACAAAAGTGCTTCTGTTGTAGAGAAGGTTGCAAATATAAGACATAATAGAACAAACCATATAATGCGTATAGAATAAAGATGTGCACGCATGGGTTGCGGTGTATTGTATGGTGTTTTGTAGCAGTAATAATAATATCATGTATAACATTACTATAAATGAATCTCTTCCAAGATGTGCATGTTTTGTTTATGTGGGTGAAGTGAAGGAGACCATTCTGCAGGGGAAAACGCGAGAAATTGAATGCTTGTGTTTGTATTTCGGTGTCATACAATCTTTGGGCGAAACAACAGAAAATAGCTGATCAATGACAATTGTGAAAGAATACGTGATGTGTGCGGGGTAGAATAGCAATAATAATAATATTATATGAAGAAAGGAAATACAAATACTCACGTAAAAGCCATACCATCATCACTATCGTCATTACATCCATGTAGTTTAGTTTCCTGTGTGCAACCAACTGACATTAACGTACCTACTCTTATTCCGTAGTATTGTTCAAGCATGGAAAAGGACAATTCCCTTATGCTTTCCATTTCATCCGCTGCAAAATAATAAGGAAAAGTTTGCTACATGTTGTTGTATTTTTAGACAAAAACACTGTTTTGAATTGGGAGAAAGGACACAATATAGTCCACACATTTGTCAGCATTTGTACATACATGTGTGTATATAATTAGTATTTGTACAGGTAAAAATCTTTAGGACAAAAATTATTAACACAAATAGTTAATATCTCACTTTCCTATAAATTATTTTAATCTATTTGTATTTTATTTTATTACTTTTCTTCGTATAAAGGTCATGCTACTTTCTCTCTGTCTTGTTCAATTTGCCGGAATTTTTTAATGTGAAATGTGAGTATACATTTTGCTACATGTTGTTGTATTTTTAGACAAAAACACTGTTTTGAATTGGGAGAAAGGACACAATATAGTCCACACATTTGCCAGCATTTGTACATATGTGTATATAATTAGTATTTGTACAGGTAAAAATCTTTAGGACAAAAATTATTAACACAAATAGTTAATATATCACTTTCCTGTATAAAGGTCATGCTACTTTCTCTCTGTCTTGTTCAATTTGCCGGAATTTTTGAATGTGAAATGTGAGTATACATTCAAACTTTCAAACTCATAAAATACCTTGCATAATAAGAACAAAGTAGTATCCAGTATGTGGAAATCTGAAGGAAGAAATGTTTTATGCTTCGTAACTGCTCCTTTAAACAATCAGGAAAACCCAAACCGCTACTACTGCAAGCACAAGTGTTTGTTTCTCTATGTGCAATATAATACATAATAATGCACATAATATGTTACTCAAGTTTTCCTGCTCGCTTTCCATTCTTCTTTCCCCCTTTCTCTCAATCCTCCCTTCCTTCCTCGCTCAACTTGCATTCAGTAAATAAGGTACGTTTACTATTGGAAATTGTGCGTTTACAGTCAAACCTATTTCCCAGCCCATGCATTTTTTGTAACAACAATAGCATCAGGGAGACCATATAATATCACATTGTAAATCTAAATGTTCATGCGAAAGAATAAAACTGATCGTTTATCATGAGTAACTACTGTTATTTCTACCAATAATTGCTTTTCGGTGCACTCCCATCGTTTTTGGATATGGCAATCTGTGCTGAGAAAGCGTGCTATCGTCGAGATGCATATTACTCTCAACATGTATAATAATGATATGATATACATAGTTGCGATTTATATTTATTTAAGCATATAATTTGCATTTACCATTTACTATAATTTAACTACATACCTATGCTGTATTGCAAGTGGAGAGGCATGGATTATATAACATATTATATAATGTAGATTTTCCGCATTCAAATAAATCTTTGTGGTTTGTATCTCTGTCTGTATGCAATACCTTTTGAATTAGAGTTAGGTTACAAGAGAAACCATTGTAAAACGATGTGGTTCTTTTCTTTATTATTGTGTATGCAATATACTTTCTGGTATACAGATTATAATTTACAAGTGGCTATGAACAGCGTTTCAAAAATAGATTCACAGTCAGTTCACTTGCTAGGTGTAAATAGGAACTCTCACTTCCATTTTATATAAATTTCCTCTTGTATTTGCACTAACAAACCAACACGAGATTTCAAGGAAAGCGAATCACCAGGAATAAATTCGAGATATGTAATCTATAATCATATGTATTGTGAAAGCTCTTCAATAGAAATGTTGTAGCAGAATGTAATAAAGAAGCGAGAGGAAGGAGAGAAAGCTAAAAGAGGAAAACGATTTTCTTTATGAATTCAAAGCAATACTCTGTAATGTTTGTCCCATTTGTAACCGCAATCTACTGTTAGATAAAAGAAAAAAATGGTTTTAAATGACATAATATTTTTATCAATAAATAAGATGCGGAGAGGGACTACTGATTTATATTTGTCCATTTTGATATCTTTGGAGATTGAATTGAGATTTTCATTTTATGTTTTTAATTTTATCTCTGTTACTGTAAAGTAAACTTATAAGTTAGCATAAACTCTACTTCAATACAATACAACCTATGTTTTAATATTTCTAAAATTCCGACAATCAATTATTGCTTCATCTGGAAAGCAATTTACTACTGCGTTCATTTGTTTTTAGAGTTATCCAGTTAAAAATTTCTTAACTCTTACATCTTAATTTAATTAATAATTTGGCTAAATATTGAATTTTTTTAACTCCAAATATTTACGCGAAATATATCGCAGTTTATGTAAATCCATCAAATAACTGATAATTTTACTTTGGCAGTAAGAAACTAGTGAGACTTTCTAAGGAAGGTAAAAATGAAATAAACAAAGTAGTGAAGACAGCAAAATAGGATTCCTTTACGCAAGTAAATTTATTCATGAACTCAAATAATATGGTTTGCACTTCACACGAATGAAATCCGGAATTTAATATTTGGTTTTGCAAACGAAATACCTACTCGACTCTTCGTGTCGTACTTCCGTTTGTGATAAGATGAAAATCGACTTTTTACATCTTCCTTTCAGAACGCCTGTGCTGTTTACTGTACAGCATGAAAGTAAACTTGATCTCTACTTTCATGGTGTATCGAACTGTATGCTGCGCAATGTATTAGTGTAAAAACTTGCTTTTTCATACAATTCCCTTTTATCCCTATTCGCTTTTTCATGTTGGTTGAATGGTGGTGTGTATTTTTCCCTGTAAGTACACGGAACGCAGAAAAAGTTAACAAAGATTTCTCTAGTGGATTTTTCTTGTGGGTATTTGTTTGTGTTTCAAAGCAAATGGTTGGAATGATATGGCTCACTAGCGGTGAGATCTGGTGGATCAGTTCCGGTCTTGTAATCTTCTCTTCTAATACTGTGGTAGAGCACTGGATTCACCGCCGTAACATGAGCAAGGGTATATAAATGTTCGTAATGCCGCTTTTATCCCGATTATCGCACATTGGAAAACACCGGTTTTTGCCAGTTATCAGTGAAATGAGTCGACGGAAACAATCTGTAAATGACCTGGTGATTTTATGCCATTCATATTATTCATATAAAGGAATGAATAGTCCTTTTATAGGTTGAAAATGTATTATATTTCGTCCGTGACCTTATAGACACAAGTTTTGTAACTGTTACATCACGGTTTCAATAATATACTTTGTTGAAAATATTAATATTTCTCTTTGAAAGGATTTGATTTGAAGGTCAGTGGCTTTGTTTGAGCATGCTTTGCCTTGGTTTAATTAATACACAGTTTATGTAAAATATATACTTATTTTGAGTAAGAAGTGATCAGAGGCGACTATTTTTAAAGAGAAGGAGATAATCATCCAGTTTATAATTCAAAGGTTTTTCATGCGCAGACGGGATCAAGATGAGTACAACAGTAGTGTCATTTTGGTCGTTCAAAACCTGCATTTATCGAATTTTTCTGTTTGCATTCAACACTATTATATGTTCCTTTTCTACTTTTTGATTTTAGATGAAGATGCTACTGTTGATATCAATGGGATTCTCCAGTTTTTGTGAGCTTGTCCGCTTATTACATTTTTATATGCGACTGGCTTTCTCATGCAGTCGCTTAGTCAATGACTGGAGTTGAAAAACTCCCTTTTTTCTTCCTGTCAGAGAGATCCTCAAAAAGCATAAATAAAATATTAGCTTGCTGCTCTCAAACATAAAACACATGTCCATATGTGGAAATAGCTCCATTTTATAACATTCGTCTTGTATACCAAAGTATCACAAAATTTGACTTCTTAAAACCAGTACGCACACGCACACACGACGGTGAGGAGTAGAAACAAAAAGGAAGTCAGAATATACAATTTTATAGATATATTTTACAGAAGCATATTATTATTACGTCTTATATAATAATATTATTAGGATATTCATTCTATACACCATTATTACTTACTCGTTCACAGACGAATGAACACAACAAAATACTAACTGGTTACATCTATCTTTCTACTTTTTCTACTTCTGGATATTTCTAATATTTTCTGTGCCTATGTCTTGTTGCCAGTACATTTTAAGAGAAAATGTTCACTACGCGTAGTTGAAAATCCTATGGATGGATTGATAGCAAGTTGTTGTAAAAATGAAACGCTAACAAAGTTAGGTCAACGCGAAAGAAAAGAAACGATCTGGTAAATGTGAAATGTAAAAAGTATCAGAGTAAATAGCTCATTTTTCTTTATTCAATTCATACTGAAGTTTTATATGTGGTTGCTGTCCAACTTCCGACAAGAGTCTAATATGAATGGGTCGGGATCAGTGAAGCGAAGTCAGAATTTTGAACTGTGAGTAGTAAGAGTACAAAAGTGAATGCTTGCACAGTATCAACAAACACACTTGAACAAAATGGTGATAACAGGATATTCATATCTTATTTCACGTGCACATAACCAATTTGATAGCGGTATAAAAATATAAAAAGCATCATAATGTCTAAAATTGTTGTCTCATTTCGATGTATCTTTACTCGCCCATGATTACACGACGGTGCATTATCTGAAAAAAATATTTTGAAATATAAAACTCATAAAAATCCAATCATAAATTATTCACTAAAATTAAACTGCAAATCTGTCCAATATGATAAATTATAAACTTCACACGTATATATGTATGGATATTGACTATTGTTATTATTCTTATTACAATTATTGCTATTATTTTATAGTAGTATAAGTGCAAATAAATACATGTAATACAATGATTATTCTGAAATTGCATTATCTCAGCTCTTTTATTCCAAATTAATTTACACATATTGTTGTTTCATTGATTACTCGCATTTTTGGATACTTTACTTTACTATTCCTGTATTTTTGTAAATGAATAGCAACGATTTTCAAACTATCATAATTGTTAGAAAATTACCATTCTTCAGTCTGGGTGGCATTGTGAAAAACATCCATACAAATGACAATGCACTGCACGCACACAGATAATTTGAATTGTTAATATAAAACATTTTATATAGTGCAAATACTTAGATAGGTATAATAAAAAAGTAAAGTGATTATTAAATATTATTGTTGTATTGTGTAGAATTGGAAGCATAGTGTTTCTGAGGACAAGCAAGTATTTTGAGGTTCGCGCTTACATTGTGTACAAAATAATCTTTGCAGTAAATTTCAAACGGATAAGGTTGACAAAAGTAACAAATGAATTGGGAAATATACTCTAGAAATATGTTCGATAAAACAATAATATTTCAAGGCTTTTTGGTGGCATAATCAATAATGTGGCGAAAACTGTATCTAATCACTTTTCCACTCTGAGCAGGGGACCGAAAAACAAAAGATTAGTTGTTTATATGCTAGAAATCAATGTGCAGAATTTGAAGAAAATCGGTCCAGTATTTTTTTAGGAAAATGAAGATGGACGGACAATACAAGTAATACAAGTATATGCTAGCGTATCTGGCTAGTAGCTATATATTAATAATAGGTAATGATGAAAATCTTGATTGTATACTAGCGTATAACGCTTCCACAATTTATCCTGACATGTATCCTGGTCTTGCATGTTTGCATATAAACAACTGTTGAAATTGTAGGGGAAAGGGAAATGATTATTATTTAGAATTGCATAAAACATAACGTGAGAAGGCAAAGGGTTATACTCTAAACTGCACTGCCTACTGACATGGACTGTAAGAGTGCAGTGCTTCTGGTCATACACATCGTAATAATTTAAAACGACTTGGTTACTATTAAATGTGATGTGCATACACTATAGCATCACTATAACCTTATACCCACACATTATAGCTTACACAACATGTTCTGATTGTCGCTCGTGAAAGGCTTTTACGGAAAGGGAAATTAAATAAGCAGCAGTCTGTTGTCTCGTGCACTCATAAAAGCGTAAGAATATTCAGTTTTGGTATACCAACTCGAACATTATTTCCTATACTTTATAAGGAGAGAATAGTCAGGAAGAAAGAAGGATTCGTTTCACATTTGGACTTTTGCAATCGGTTTTAATACTAGACTCACTCATCTCACAAGGGTAATAATTATACATACTTCAAAGGAAAGGACAGTCTGTGCTGTTGTTATTACTGATATCAGTTACACGATTATAATTATAGACAACAGATAAATTTTCTAGTGAACAAGAAAAATTACACTTTATGCACACAGAGAAAAACATTCGTATAATAGCTCATATTTTCATTCATGAGCTCTGTCAGACTCCATTATGTCATTTTTTCGTTGATAACAATACGGGAAAATATCATGAAAATTCATTTGCTTGTTTCCTTTTCCTTCCTTACTCTTCCTTGTCATAATTTTACTAGGAGAGTCCATCGGACAAAAAGTTCATTGTGCGCTGCACTGCGTGCTATTATTTGGTTCATTTAAAAGACAAACATGTATACACATAATATGCTGTAAGCCAAATCATAGTAAAGCTACATTTAACGCTTGAAGCACATGACATTATTGTTGACAACACGTCAATTGAACAAGAAGCTTTTTTAACGCAGTGTATCAACCGCACATCACTGCTCCCAAAACGATGACAAGAAGTACAGGGAAAGTAGAAG
>JAHZMV010004816.1:16016-29152 GCA_027743765.1 Coecobrya sp. COE2 | reverse complement strand
AAATATTTGACATTTTGTTTGGTAACAAGGTAAAAAGGTAACAAAAAAACTGTTGTTTGTTATAAAATATCTTGTGTTAGATTTGATGAAGATATTGAAGATGACGTACGAAATATAATTCGTAAATCCTTCCCGATTCTGAAAAAGTCAGTGGGCACTTGGAATTTGAGGTCATTTTGCCTTTCACCAAAATAAACTTGTAAGCTACCTTCATCGGCATTCGTACAATGAATGAAGACTTTAACATACCGCGTTTCTTGTAAAAATAGATTTGTGGAAAATCCAAGAGTCAATGCATACCGGTATATACAGCCAAATTAGTTCTCAAAATATGTGTGAAATGTAAGAGAAAATGTGATAACTATAAACATTGCCCACTTGGCATCGTGCATCATTGCAAACGATACATAAACAGCACTACGCGCATATGTATTTTATTATAAATTTCAATTACACGTGTAACCTGTTTAATGGAATCCTAAATGTTTATAAAATTGAAACATCGAATTCCTCCATTTTTATTGTAAGATATGAGCTAGCAAATTAGTGAAAGCGAAATGTTTTGAAGTTGTGGTAAATACTAATAATTTACTTAACGCAATGTTGTACCTTGTACCTATCTAATAAAACGCAATATGCATGTGAATGTCTGTTTGTAACAAAAAAGTAAATTGTACCACTGTACACTTATTAGCTTCATGAATGGAATGGGTGAACTCTGTAAGCTTTTACATTTCCTCCACTTGTGCAAACATTATCCCACATGACATTAGCTCACAAAGTAAAAAAAAGGTCAAACTAGTTTTGTGCTTATATTTAGTGAGTTGTATACATACTTGAGCGTAGTTGCGCATATATTTTGCTAATGCCCCCTACCTAAATGCAGTACGTATATACATGATGAAACTATATTTAACGTTTGTTTGAATCATGCCGCAGCGCATCACAAAGTTAAAAAAGAGTAAAAATATAAAAACACGAAAAAAGTTCTCCACGTCACATTTTATTACTCGTGTCCCATTACTTGATGTAAAATTATACCAATTACTGCTACCATCAGAATCCTTAATAGCATCACAGCACACCATCCGTACCACCACCACCGTATCGTTTCCACGATTTGCTTCGTCACTTTTTCTGGTCTTGTACTCCACAAAAACGTGGCAAAAAAGGAAAAAAAAGTACCTCGTGGTATTGTATATTATATGTAAGTAGTTAGCATTCTTAATTTTAAAATCTACACGACACGACACACAACACACCAAAGAAATCTTAAACACTAAATACTATAGTGGTAGTATAGTGTGCAGTAATATTACTTTGCAATTTAAAAGTCCCCTTTCTCCTTTTTTTATAAAAAGGTTGGCGGTGTTGGTGGACGGGAAAAAGTAATGAAAATTGTACACATAAAAAGCTTTAAATTTCTTTCTATTTCACTTTTTCTACAAAAATGAACACCCGACGATCCCATCAAAATGATGATGATGATGAGGGTTTATTTAGCTAAAGTTCTTGTTCCTTGCATTGTGTATATGCACATTACTCGGTGTGTGCGGTGGAATCAAAAGATGGAAGAAAGAAAAAAATCCCGTGGAAAATAATGACGATGATGGTACGACACAAATGGCTTTTTTCTTTGATTCCACTGCTGCTGCCGAATAGAAAATAAAAAATCAAGTAGTTTTTTTGTTATTCCTTTTTTCTTTTAAATACCACAACCGCTTCCACCGTCATGTCGTTTATTGTACGATTCGGCTTACAATTATGGGAACGAGACACAATTATTGTCTCCTTGTTATAATATGGCTAACTGTGTATTTAAATACCTAATAGACATTAGGAAGAATCCGTGAAATGGACTGTTTTGTCCCCATTGAAATTAGCATATGCCCTTCCCAGCACTTTACTTTTTTGTTACACAAATAAAAAGCTAGACTTTATTTTGCTGGGTGGTGTTATTACGATGATGATGGTCCCACAGTTGCTTTTGCTAACTAAATTTCAAGCCTACTTTACATACCATTTTAAATGTATTGTATACATGGGAAAAGCAAACTTTCTACTTTTAAGGGGAAGGAAGTGAGTAATGTAAACATGAATTTAAGAAAGAAAGCAAAAGATACAATAAAAAACAAAAAGGAAAACAAAATGGATAGTTTACAAAAGAACTTGAAAGTGAAGAGTTAAACTGATTAGGCTTGAATTTGTTTAATTGTAAAGTTTTATTCGCTGCCTTGCTAAGACTTTAATTTTTAAAACTATATTTCTAATTATTGATTGTAACCAGTGCCCAGTAGAGGATTCGCCATGTTGAGAGAAATTCATGAAGATACAAACAAACATGAATTATTCCGTCTTACGCCAAGTACATTTTGCACATTGAAATGCTTTTTTAAAAAGTCAGAAATCGCAGTGGAAATAAGAATAAATCTGTCATTTTGTTTTCATCTCCGGTAAAAACCCAAATTGCTTAATAAAACAAAGTCAGGTTGGATGTTTACCACATTAGCGAATTTATTACTCTAATATCATCATTCGCCAGACCCATACCGCCTTCATGGTGCACTCCATCAACTATCAATGAAACAACCTACGATACACGTAGTCCTTTTACTATTTTGTTTGTCCCGTTGATGAAACCGCCCCATTTCCAAGTGTATTTTTGGGAAAAGATTGGTCTGAAGCGTAGTGTTTGAAGATGTTTACCAAAGGAAAATATTATGGGAGACAGAAGGAAAAAACGTGTGCCATAATTTTACTGGTATTTTTTCTATTTTCTGTTTGTCAACTTCTAGCTTCTAGGTGAGCTTTGAAGAAAAAAATTTATGAAGAAAAAAGGTTCCGACATACATAGTTTGCTGCTGCTCACGTACAATAAAGCTACAAGGTTGCATGTACCTTAAACAATTTCTGCTCGTTTGATATTTTAGCATCTGTGTAACTGTTAAGTGGGAATGATGGTAGACACATTCACAATAAAAGTAATGTCTCAGGAACAAAAATGACTAATAAAATTTACACAAGACAAATTTCATGAGGCATTTCCCAACTTTTAATGTTTTGCACGTTTTACTTTTACTTCTTTCCGGCAAGAAAAAGAACAAACGTAAGAGCAATATCACAGCAAGATTAAAATTCATGACAATAATAACAGCGCAGGTTTTTAGTTTTCTACTCCTGTATACCTCCATCTCATGTTTTCGTGTTTACCATCAATTCTGAAACACAAACGAACCAAAACCGACGTGAAACAGATTCGCGAGGGAACAGGAGAGTGGAAAAAATACAGCACAGTTGTGTTTTAAAAAATACGTAACTTCCTTCGTTTTTTTAGTTTCCGTTATTTATTTTAAAACGCCCAGTTTTTTTTGTTCAAATACATGAACCATCAGCGCATTTCCCTTTCAAATTTATCATAAGCAAAGCAGAGAGAAGCAATTCTAGCCGGTCTTATTTTTACGAAAAATTCATAAAAATCTACCTTCCATCCATCCTTCCTACCCTGTTTGTTGTTGCGTTACATGAACATGCTATATTATTCAACAATTTCATTTCATTCTTTGAAGCAGCAACACTTGTAATGTTTATTGTGGCAATAATAATAATAATATTGTTACTTCAAGAACTAGTGTACAGCTTTTGTTATAGGGGTGATGATGTTGTCAGCCAGGTTTAAGCACAAAATACAACAAGGTTGTGTTATCATTATTATTACCACGAACACACTACCATCACCATTATAAATGTTATCCTGTCTTGATACGACATTCGACTATATTCATGGAGCCAGAAGAAGGAAAGAACCGGTCTTACAGCAATATTCATTGTTTTCTTCCTGTTTCATTCAATACACAATGACGAAGACGATGATGATGTGACGACAAGATAGTATGAAACTATTTCTAAGAAAATAAAATACTACAGTTGCTTTTTGAATGAGAGGGATTACAGTAAACTAACCAACATAGTATATGCATGGATGTCGTTGTCATTATCATGATTATTACTTTTTACTTTGTAGTAAAAGTAGCTCTATCTTTCTAACCGTTAGTTACCCGATATTAAGCTCTACTATAATATACCGGAATAAAAAATTATATAAGAACACTTTTTATTATTAACATTTTTGGCCGTGTGGGTTGTAAAAGCATGTGTGTAATAAGTCTAGTGAAAGGGAAGAATAATGTGGATAAGCTTAGTTAGGTTTTAGAAAAAATCCTATGCGAGCTTTCACTTTTCCCTCGCAATAATAATAGCTATTCTCCTGTCCCAGACTCTGAACTGATACTTTTTTCTGAGGAAGAAAAGAATCCAGAAGAGAAACCTTCGCATTTGCTCTTCTATATCCATTGAAAAAATATGAATGGGATGAGAAGGAAAAAGCTAAACGCTATAAATAAGTAGACAATTCTTATGTGTATATGCTCTCTTTCCTGTCGCTGTTGTCCAAGTAGGCGGTGTTCTTTTAAATAATAGCAGTTGTAAATAAACACAATATGTATACACATATACACGGAAAAATATAATCTTTTCAGAAAAATAAAATATGAAGCTCACCACCACGTAACCTATAGCTTATTACTACTACGAAGACGATGATGTAGATGACGATGAAAAAAGCTTTATGCAATCATAATAATAGTAACAGTGGCAGTAATAATAAGAGAAAACGTAGTCTACTTGCTGGACAGTAGTGAGAGTGTACTTTTGGACGAAGAAGAGAAAGGCCGTAAGGGAAATTGGAAAGTGTGTTATGTTCTGATATGACTTGAATTGGAAGAAGCTTTCTTTAGCACAACAAACAGTCATAAGAATGAGTTTCCTCATGTGTGTTTATGCGTTTTAGTACAATAATAATAATAATAATATAAAGCCATGTTACCATCAACATCATCACTGCCTTCGTCCATTCCATTGCAAAAAGAAGAAGGACGACAATGATGGCATATGTACATATGACTTACGCAATATACGTAGCTGGATGTTATATGTGCTTAAATAGCATGCCTATCAGAAAAGGAAGGAAGGAAGAAACCTTTTTTACTTCACTTTTCTGCCTGTTTGGATTTGGATGCGTGATGCTGTTGATCAGTTTCTGAAGCTCTGCTTCACAATCCTCTACTTCTATGCATGGTCATCTTCTCTTCGGATTTTTTCCCTTGCAAAGAAACAGGATGCGGAGAGAAGAAGGACGAGTACGTTGATGATAATAGACTGGCCAAGACTGTGAGCCAACCAAGCAGAAAGCTTACTTTTTGCTACACAAATAAAAAAGCATATTACTATAATACGGGCTAGTACTGATCCTGACAGTGTATATCTTGACCTGATAGACCGTGTAATATATAAGGTACGTTGCCTGTACACAAATGTAATCAAAGTCTTTATATGTGGAAAGAATCTTGCATATTTGTTGAGAATTTTCTTAATACGAAAAACTGGATTAGATAGGAAGAAATATAATTTGAACTTGAAATTAATAGTAAATGTAGGTATAAAATTTTCTTTTAAACGAATCAATAAGACTTTCAATTTACATTATTTCTACTAAGCCAACAAAACATTCTACATGCTTCTACATGTTTAGGAAACACAAAGAAAATATGCTCAATATAAGTCACGTCAAATTCTTCATATCTCAAATCACATTCTTCTGTTCCATAGACATTTTATTCAATTATTCCTTTCGCCAAAACTGGTATTACCTTTATAGGTTTGTAAAATCTAGATTATAGCAGCAGCCCGCTCGCAAACACATAAATAAACTACCTATTGAAAATGGCAATCAGTGCAACTCATCTTCACGAGCATTACACTTCCTTTTATAAGAAATTTAAGTGAATTTTCTGCACCAGCAACTATTTACCATCATCTACTTTTCTTCTTCATCCTTCCTTCCTCCTTTTGGAAGGTTCTTGTGGGGCGTAACTAACCTCACAACCACTGAAATATACAGGGAAACGAGGCAAAAAAGAAAGGCGACATTTCTTTGCATTACTTGCTGCCAAACAAAGTGTACAATATCTGTTAGCATCATCACTCCTTATAAGAGTGTAGTTAGCTTGCTCTTACAACATTTTCCTCCTTTACTTTCTTTTGTTTTTTCTCTCGGTTTAATCAATATAAAAAGTAAAGTCCCGTGATGTCTTTTTTCCCTTTATGCCAGCCATTTCTTTGTGGCTGTAGTGGTATATATGCAGGGAAATAAAGTAAAATAAAAAAGTAATAGATTTTCTTCCTCAGAAGGACAGACGTGATGCCACACACCACACCAGAATGAAACAATACAAAAATACATCAGTGGCAGTAAAATTGGGTGTCTCGTAGTGGTACGGTGCAATAAGGTACACAACAAACAAAGACACACACACAAGAAAGTTCAATAGTAGGTATGTATCCGTAGTAGGGCAACAACAACATAAACAAATGCCATTATATGAGGATATGTACACTATACATTATTATGTCATCATCATATATAATGCAACGGAGTTGACTTTACTTTTCCATATAAGAAGAAGAAAGAAAGAAGACAATCAGACAATGGGAAAAGACAGAAAAAGACGAAGTGGGAAACCATAAAATCGCTTAGTTTGGTTTGGTTTCGGTTTGGCTCCTGTGCACTAAACAAGTTACAGGGAAAATTTGTTTGCAATTGTCGTTATTATTATTGTTGGAGCAAAGAGATGGATAAATCCGTATGCATGTCTATAGCAAATATGTTTATAGTACAACTATGGAGAATGTATATATAAGGTGGTGAGGGAGGAAGGAGTGTACACATTTGTAAGGAAAAAAGTGGGAAGACACAAAATAAAAAACGAGAAAGAACTATAATGTGGAATATTATTAGATTGAGTTGATATTTCCCTATGTATTGGGTTAGGATACAAGGGATGATGAGAGAATATAGCATCCGTGTCTTCTGTAATGCCACCACTATTACTGCTGTTGTGGCGGCACATGGCAATAAATTACACGTAAAAACGGGACGTTTCTTCTAACATTTTACGTAAAGTAATCAGCCATGATTCGTTTTGTCCCTGCCTTCCAGTCTTTTATTCTTTCTTATTCCATTTCACTGTCTCTGTTTTCAGCTTTCTTTCTTAAACTCTTCCTTCAGCTCCTGTATTTTTTCACAATAATACCTTCCCAGGACAAACAATGTTTCCAAAGTCTTACCAGAGTTATAAAAAGTATATGCCCATGAAAGAAGGATGTATATTACCGGATCAGATTGTGGAAGTTATTGCTAAAAATTGTATGGGAGACTGAGGCATACGTGCAGTCACATCATGGAGAAAAAAAATTTCTTGCTCTTTGAACTACAGATACTTCGCATCTGCTTTTAATTTCTTTCTCTAGACGTATTGAAAACGCATTCTGCTTCACTTTAACTTATTTTTCATTACAGATCTCAGTTCAATCTGGACAGCAACACACAGGACTAATCCACAATGCTGTTGTCACCACACCATTCACACATAAATGTTACCCAGGATGGTATTTGCTTAGAACTTTTTTCTGGCTGATGTTTCGACCTCATGGCTTTATCATTATTTTGTTGACAACAACAATAATGCAAGTAAAAAAGTGGAACAAAAATTGAGACATTTGGTAGCAAATTACCCGAAGAAAATACATATACACCAGAAGACTGGAATTTCCAAGCAAAAGAAGAAATATGATTTTTTTCTCTTTTCCCTCCTAAAGTTCTTCCAGAAACGTGAATTAATACCAAAAAGTTTACGAAAGCATCAATGAACTTTTTTCCAGCCATTTTCTGCTTTAACATTTGGATATTAAACTGTTTATTCACAGTGCAACATAAGTATACAGCATACAACATATAAGAAAGAACATGCTGTGTTGTTATTCTGCTGAGTATTAGGTATTTGTAGTAGTGCGATTATTATCTGAGGGAATGCGAAAGCAGCAGACAGAAAGAAAGACTAATAATGGTGAAGAAATAATGAAAAACTTTGTGGTTTAATTCGACCATCGCAGTCGCACTTGAGTAGTTTGTATGTTGTATAGTAAAGCAAAATCATTAAGAAAGAGAAGAACAACAACAGGGAAATTCCAGGAGGAGCCAATTTCTATCATTCTGTAAGGGTTTACTCCACAAGAGCGAAAGAAAGCTTATTAATACACAACCCTGCCACCGTTACAAAGCATATAGTTTTCTTGGCTATTATGTCTGTATGCTGAAGATCCAAGAAAGTCAAAGGAAAAATAGAAGACCCAAGGATGTTGAGAGTAATAATGATTTCATTACCATTACATCTTTCTTTCCTTTTTCTTAAGCCCAAGGCCTTAATGCTAACAACATAACTTGTTCTGTCCTGTGTGTCCACCGTTTTCACCCAAAAGTACGAAACGAAATCAACTAAATGTACACGCATATACATACAGACTTATTATATTCATATAAACATATAGAATATTATATAGAATGCACCTAGAAGGACAACACTTTTACAAACAATCTTTTAAGTAGTGCCGTAGTGGTCGTAACTCGTAACTTTAGGAAAGTATACATTTCCCCTTTTTATTATATCACCTACGTGCAAACGTACTTATGTACCTTCCTTGCTGGTAGAAGTTTTGTCTTCAATTTATTTGTTATTTGGTCAAGTACACTACATATCATTGTTTTGTTTGGTAATGTATATGAATACATATATTTATGTATATTGTACAGGCGTGGTACTACCGGAGATATATGCAATAAAGAGAAAAACGGGAAAAGTAGGGGATTGAAATAATGATACATTAAGTTGGTTTACGTACGTTACTACACGGCTATTAGGGTGGTCCACATGCTGATGATGATGAGAATTAGTAGGAGGAAGAAGACGAGACGATAGGAGGACGAGCGGTCAAACATAATGCAACTTTAACTGCCATTCAATTGTCTTCATCTCTCTTGTCATGTTTTGCTGGCAATACTTAAGTGGAAACATTTCACCAAAATGGGGAAAACGAGTTCCTATTACTACCATCAATTCGCCATATACTCCACTATAACAATATGCATGATGATGATGAAACACTTTTTTGCTTCCTTGTTAACTGTTGTGAACAATGTTAGGTTAGTTATTAGTGAACAGTGTTAGATTAAAGCCGACATATACGGGTGATATAGGATCGCAATGACGAGGTATTTGTCTACAACCTATTGATATAAAATAGTGAAAATATATATCTCACAATATATTCTTTACAAAACCGAAATACAAAACGATATATACGCATATGTTTATGTCGGTTTTTATTTGAGAAGTCATTTAGGAAATAAAAGACAACAACGATGGTTATAAGTATCACGGTCCATGAGACTTTTTTCAATTTTCAGTGAAAGTAAGCAATTTATTGGCCCATGATTCCACGGTGGTCTAAATTTGATGAGAAAATGAGAATAGATGCATGTAAGTGTATATACAAAACTATATACATACTCGTACTTGAGCATAACGAGGGCATATTTTCTATTGCATTTTTTAATCCACATACCCCATTCTCAGTACATTTCACAATATTTTGTTATATTTATCATGTAATTTTAAATCTGTCTACTGTGTGCCATGGCGGAGGGTGACTGAGAAAATTACAAAGACGGGAAGGCAAACATCCTTGAGAGACAGATTGAGGAACCACTTAAATTCATTTCATTTTCTCTCTCACTTTTCCAAATATCGTTTTCATCATGTACAGCAATTTAGTTTCTGTTTTTATACGGGGGTAATTTACAACAAACGTAAGCAAAAATTCAAAAGGCCAACTACCGTGATGTGATGCTAAATTGAAGAATGTAGAAAATACCGATGAATCTTAAATGCTTCACGTCTCTCTGTTGTTGTAATAATACGTATATATACAGTAAAATGGTACAAATATACACCTATTACTGAGGAATAAGTAAACTAAGGTATATACACTCATGAGTGAATGAATGAATAAGATTGGCTAAATGACTTGCTCAAGGAGACGTATGCATGTGTGTACACACAAGATTCACGACGACATAACAAATAAAAACGCACAGAGACATAAACATATACTTATACATATATAAACTTAAACGTTATATAAAATAGTGAATAGTGACAAAGCTGCAAAAGCAGCGGTGGTGGTGCTGCTCCTGATTTTCGTCGTCGTTGCGGTATCTTCCCTCATCATTGCACTATTGCTTTACATTCTCATGTAGTCATCATGTGCAAGGAAAGATGCTACTACACACGAGGTTTTCTTCTTGCATGGCCCATTTCATCGAGCAGTAGTAATTCCCAGGCTTGTTTATTTAATCAAGATTTCGACATATTTATGGTTTTCAACCGTATCTACAATAATATATTTTTGTCTTGTTGAGAAACAGATTGGTTGCTTAAAAGTCAAGTGAAGCCAAACGAAGTCAAGAAAGCGAGGAAAAAAGCATTTAATTTTTTACAGGGAACCTTTCTACAGAAATTAAGATAAAATGCAACTGACAGGATGATCTTGAATTAGCAGGAGCAACAATAAAAATGCTATGTTGTTTCAGAAAAATAAGAAAATTGTTTCATAATAATACAAACAAAAATAAAGGTTGCTTGTTCTTAATCACGTTGTTTTTCAGTATAGATAGCGTCCTTGAGACAGTGTGTGTTTGCCTTTCTTGGTTTAGGAATTTTTCACTTTAGCTTTCATCAATAAGAATGTTATTTTTCGGGGAAAGTGAGTCAAAACTTTTACGCACGATCTAAATCGTACGGCTTTACAATCGACGAAACAGTTTTGCGCATCACAATACCCCAAAATCACAGGAAAATTTTATGCTTGCATTTCTTTCTCAAGATGCTCTCTCTTTTCGGGAAATTGAGACGGCAGACTCCCGTCAGAACACCAAAAAGTCACCGTCTCATCCACCCGAACTTCGGGTCGAGACTAAGCTTGAGTATATAGCGCACCCTCTCTTTACATTCTCCCGTACTTTTAGAAAGGTTCCCGGTTGGGATATCTTTGCTATGCTGAGCTCAGCATCCAATCCGAACCACGTTAGACGGAATTCCCCGAAAAAGCCAAGCTAGCATAATGCAGTATGCGAATTCCTATACATATATGATACCCAAGCACGTGTAAACAACAAAGAATGCATAAGCTTGCAAACGCACAAACAGTATAGTTGATATTATGATGAACAAAGTAATTCCAACAAAGCTTCTCTTTTCCCCAACGAGTTTCGTGAGATAGGATACAAGGTAGCATCATGTGAGGAGATTCAATTAAAAATCCACCGAGAATCTCCTCATGCTACTCTTGTAAGTTTGCTGCTGCTGGAAGCAATGATCTTATCTTGTCATGATGATTCACATTGCTCTTGAGAAGGGACGGAAATCTCGTTTTTCTTTGTTTTATGCAGCTACAGTGAAATCGTATTCTTTACTTTCGTATTCTCCTGCTCTAAGTCAACATTCTACATGCTTTATTATTACTATTATTATTAGGAGGGTACGCATTGCAGGATTAGTTTCTTATCACAAAAAGTGTGATGATTCTAAAATACTCATGAATCACTCCGAAATGTACTGTGCACCTTTGCACAACTGAGCGTTAGAAAGAAATACAGCGATTTTATATTTTACCTCATTACAGCCTACACGCTTTTCCTCCCTTTCTCTATTGTCCCGTTTTACGGCTTTCCTTGCCTAATATGATTACGTGATATAGATAAGACACCTCATTAAGGTGCAAGTCAAGTGTTTTCTTGTTGCTGTTATATCATTCCCTGTAGTCTGTTTGCTCGAAAACAATGTGAAGCTACGAATATGCACTCTAAATAAAATTCCTACATCGAACCACGGTATTGTAAAAACCGAAAGTGTGATAGAATATTCACATATATGGCAAATAGTCTCATGTGCCGATAAATTGGCTCGTTCACATAAGTTCTTTACACAGCAACTATCCTTTTCATAATTTTAAAACTATGTCTGCGCTGTACTCGTTCGCTGAATTTGTATTGCTTTAGCATTAAAAATAGTTAATAAAATATAGGTAGAATGAATCGCCAAAGTAAGTACATCAAACCAAGTACACAAAAGCCACAAAACATTGAAGTACAAGGAAGACCTGGAAGTAGGTGATACTATATACTGAGTTCATGCGTAGATGCATACGTAGTTTGTGTAAGAGCATTGCAAGACATAGCTATTCTTCGGAAAAGTGTGGTGACCAATAACGGATGACTTGGATATGATGATAATACGAACAAAGATGATGAACATGTCCGTTTACCTCATCTTTATTGGCCTATATAGTTGTATTGCTAAAAGAGTACCGTTTTCTGTTCATACTTTCCCCCATCCACCTTTCCATTTTCCCTTAAAGACTTTCTTGGGAACGAGAAAATAAAAGAGGGAAGATAGGGAAATGGCAATTTTTACGTATTACATGCATACAATAAGATAGCACACAAAAATGCACAATAGTGGTCCCCATACGATACTCTATTTTAGACATAAGAGCTAATAAAATTCCTTCCTTCCTTCCCCTTGTCTCCTCTCATCTCCTGTGTGCATATAGATGCATGTATGCATGCTTTTATTCAGATTTTTTCTGCCGATTCCCTCCTTCTTGGAAGACAGTGAGTAGAATTCCACGGAAAAATTGTCGCGACGACAGAAAAGAAATGTATAAGCCTTTAGTTTAGTCAAAGCTATTCTCTGAGAATTTCGGGATGCATTCATGTATGTAAGTTACATACGTAATAATATTTCTTATCTGGGATGAAAATCTCTCTCGACGAGCAGCATCCCGAAAGAGAGAACAATAATAATAGTAATATTATTATGCATGGGGTGCACAGTCATACACATGTGCCCATGTTTCATCCCACTCATTTTACCTTGCTCACTGACTTTTCCTCCCGAGATTTTTCCACGAAAGAATAACAGGAAGACGATAAAGTGATCTCGTTTTTCCTTCTGGATGAAGACAACACACGTTTGTATAACCTAACTTGCTTTGATATATTCATAATAATATTATGTAGGTACCTATGATTATATACGTCTACACGGTTGACTTTCATCAAATGCAGTGCAATTCAGGTTGTGCTTTTTTGAATAAGATACTATGCCATCAGTATTTTATTA
>JAHZMV010004816.1:0-15891 GCA_027743765.1 Coecobrya sp. COE2 | reverse complement strand
CGGTTGACTTTCATCAAATGCAGTGCAATTCAGGTTGTGCTTTTTTGAATAAGATACTATGCCATCAGTATTTTATTACGTTAGAAAGTAGAATTTTCAAAGAAGTGTTTGTTGCAGTGAATGAATAAAGTGAATATAGTTTCTAACCAGTAAAATGGTAATGCATGCTATGACCATATAACAATATTTTCTATACAAATTCTAATAACTGGCTACATGTGAAATTGAGCTATATGTATATTTTTTTTAAAAATGCTACGAAAATGTAAAAAATATTCATAATGTAATTGCAATAATGGTGATAAGGGTTGATATATATCCCATTATTATTATGGAATGGGGTGATGTTTGTGAAAGAAACACTAAACCTAAAGATATGCACCTCACTGTAATGCATGTTCTTATTCTGAATTAAAATATGAACTATGTGTAGTAAAAAACTTTTCAAGTTTATGTTGTTGATACAGGAGTTAATGTAAGAAGACAAAAAGTAGACGGGGCTGGTTTGTAGAATTTGATAATTTCTAGATAGAATGTCTAATAGATAATGAAATGTGCTACCTTTCATTATCTGTCATGTTTTACCTGAAATAGGTGTATGTGTACATATCTTATGTAGATAGGCTTACGTTTCAGTTCAACTTGACGTTGTATATATACTCGTTATATTCACTTAAGATTCCGTTCCTCAAAATGAACTTTGTCAGTGCGGAATAACTAAGTAAGGTAATAAAGATTCGAGCCAAGTTAAAACTATAATGCAACTGACTAAAGTTTGAATACTACTACTGATATGCCTGACGCAATAAGAAGGAGCAGAAAATACTTTCCTCCTTCATTATAGGTCCACGGTAGATGCATTCCAAAATCATTTCATTTTCTGTGGCTTGGACTTGGGTTTAGTAAACAACCTGTACTTAGGTAGACTTCATCTTTCTATCTGACTCTCTTATACCATATAACATTATGCAAAGAGAAATTCTCTGAAATGCACTGAGCCACAACACAAGAAAAGCTGAAGAGGAAGAGATGAGATATAGTGATGAGATTGAAATGATTTGACTTTCGTTCGCTCTCATCTTCTCATCCTGCCTTCTACTTTCTGCCAAGACAAGGTACAAAGGTTTAAGCTACATAGTCAAATATGAAAGATATACAAGAAGCGAAAATAGATGGTAAGCATATCAGGACGACGTGTCCTTATATAGTGGCAATTTACCTTTGACTTGTGTGTCTTTCTACCTTCTTCTTCTCCTCCTCCACTATTTATTGCTTACTGCTTACTTTGCATACCTACAATATTCATTCATTCAAATATGACTTTGGTTTTTTGGCTGGCATCTATAATAATATTCTCTGTTCTCTCTCATTTCACATTCAGGATATCACATGCAAGCCACAGAAAATAAATGAGATGTGCTAGCAGAGCTACCCCTTTCCATTTATTTACCCGTCTTGTTCGTTTTCTTCTTCATCTCGCTCCTTCCGCACTCGCACTCGTCATACGACGTAGTGATTTTAACCTTTTGCTTTGCAACAAAGCCTCCTAGCCTAGTCCTTTCCACCTCTCAGTCTCAATATCAGGTTTTCAGCTTCCGTCATCAGCAGCAAGCAAATAAATTATAAAGTATGCAAAGTACACCTTGGTTTCCCCTTTTCTTTTCCTTCCGTCCGTTCATATTAGCATTGTACGTTTCAATCTAGCTAAAAAAAGATGAGACGATCGCGAATGCGAGCATAGCCAACAACACATAAAGGATGAATCAAAATAATGAAGATTCCTATAGATTCAGACAAGCTCATCGTCATCATCACAATTTTTTCCTTCAAAATCAAACTACCGCAACAGCGAACAAATTTCAGATTCAGAAATGTGAGCAAGAACAACGAGGAAGAGTTTTTTTACCACTTTCCCGTCACAAGAAAGAAAGGATGCCAATGATGACAAGTAGTCTTGCTGGGACATAAACTTGATTACCGCACTTATATTGCTTACCTTTGCCGTTTGTAGCAGGCTTTCCTGGTTTTCCCCTTGCCTTATTCTCCTTCAACCAAGGAAATTCATAGGTTCCTTTCTTAAGAAGATGCCTGTACATAGCTTTAGTCAAACTTGATATTATGCCTTTTGAAATTCCCTACCAGTAGATCTTAAAGGTGAAATGCAATATAGACAAAGGTGAAGATGATTGAAGCACAAATCATTTAAATTTTAATAGTATGCAGATATCGTCATCATATTGTTTAAAATCTTTCATTTGTCCAAAGCTAAAAGGACTGAGGGAAAACACTGTGCATTTGACTTCTTGCGCGATTCAGCAAGCGAGGTTAAATATAAGAACTTTATCGTTTAGCGGTAGATGCGCATTCCTGATCACGTTCACACCGTGAAACTTGGCTTGATAAATGAATGCACGTACGACTGGAAATTATTCGATGAGCTTCCTGACGTGATGAATAATTTTTCTTACTATCGAGCATGATTTATCTTCACAAACAGATAAGTTTGTACTTATATATACAAATGTGCACTCTGCTCACTATCACTGTCAAGAAAAAAACTATTTCAACCTATTTACGTCACACACTTGACGAAACAAGGAAGGTTTACATGACTGGATAAAAACAAAAAACTACTGCTAACACAGGTAAATACGTATTGAAATGAGTAACAAGACAACAGTTTAATATACTCAAGTCTACGCAAATACAAAAATGCAATGGATAACCAGCTTCTATTGGCTGTGTACCTGAATAAGTCTTGTAGCATTAGCAGCAATGACTATTTACTGCTGGTAATATTGAATGACTTTGTCTTGAAAAGTGTCTGACGCTTTCGTTATCTGGTCTTGGTCTGCTAGCAGGAGGTGACGCATTAAAAACGAGAAATGGCTTCTGTATGATTTCTGTCTGTTCTTTTTTTCAACGACAAAATACCTAGATAGACTATACGTTCTAAGGAAGCCCAACAATGCAAAGAAAAGAGAGAAGCAGACCAAGATAAATTAGTAAATACTCGTTACACAAAATATATACCTATACATAAATACAGAAGTATATCCAACCAAGCCATATTGTGTCTTTTAAAATGGAAATCAAGGTCAATATAACGTAATCTTCGTCCATGGACATTTCCAGTAGAGCATAGGTAGCATTTGAGGAAGTTTTTACGGTGAGAATGAGATAATTATTCTAAAGTAACAGCAGTATTATATCAGAGAATTGGTCGTGGTGAGAGCTTCACAGAAGAATAGAAATGTCAATGGATATAAAAGACGATAATCAAGAGATGTATACGATCCAAGAAAGGTATGGAAGGTATACAGTTGATGATACGAAAATACGTTAATTTCTCGTGTATTATTACACAACCAATAGTAATAAAAATATCTTCTCCTTATCAGTTTTAGTATTCTTCACAACTTTGAAAAGATTATGTACATTAATAATAATGTATTTTGACTTGTATGAGGACATTATATACCATGCACTGAACTAATGTCTTGTTACGTTAACTGCTTAGAATTAGTGCTTCAATCTTCTAATTGTAAGATTCAGACTTAGCTGAGCAGACAACACGTAATAAAAATGTGTCATAAAGGCAAAGTGAGTTAAAGATAATGTCTGAATAAACAATGAATGTACTTTTCCTACATTCTTAATTGATGTACCTGTGTAGGTATCGCCCTTTACGTACTAAAAATTGTAACGGAGAATTTATAAATCATGATAAAAATATCTGTGCATGATAAACCGTTATTATAGACAGTGAATGTATACAGACACAAGTAAGGTTTTTGTATGGTCATGGTTTGCCTGAAATCGTGGTGTAGCACTTAACGTACAACATTTCTCAAGAATTTAATTATTACTGTGGTCAGATGCATTTTATTACAAGTTTACATTATGATAATTTTAATCAGTTTGACTTTAGAGATATCACATTTTACAACGCCTGAATTTAAACATTTTATAGGTTCACGTTGACACAAAAACAAAACAGAAATTAACTTTATGTTTGCCAGCCATATGAATATGTGGTATAGGCATGTGTAGTATGTATACGAATTTATTAATACATAATATGTATTTATTTTGACGATGCAAAGATTAGATAGGTAACAGTAATGCTTAAGCAAAACATTTATAATATTTTCCTTTCTGGTCGCGCAAATATATTGCTAAAGCAGTAGCGGGAAGTATTAATTACAACGATCCATCAACTATGTATTCTGCATCCCACCAAACGAGCATGTGATATTAAAATTACTTTGCAATTCCTTACCGGTTTTAGTGTAGGGTAGGGTAGAATTGTAAATTGAAAAATCGTGTTTCATTTTCTTACCTGCAAGAAAAAATAAAGAAATAATTAGCAACTTGTCATAAAATGAATACTGATTACTAATTACCAAAAAATAAATGCATCATTTCTGCCATAACTATTTGCATTTAGCCATTCTAGAAGAATGTATGACGATGTAGTAATGTTGAATGTTATTGATATTTTCTCCACCAGTACCAGAAATTATGTTTTTTTATTTTTTTTAGAAACTCATGTATGAATTATTCAAAATATGCATCATTAGTCACACGACATGTAGTGTACGCTCTGGTGTTCTAATAAACGATTGTGATATTCGTTTTAAAGAATATATATTCCGTTGAATGTAAATGTTACGGAACACGTTCGTGTGTGTGTGTATTTTATTTTGTGTATACTTAGCAAGAAATATAGCTGAAAACATGGCATATAATGAAGCAAAGTACCATTCTTTCATACTAAGCATTATCTGGGGAAAGTATTTTCTTGACATGTAAGCTTTCCAAACCAACAGTCTTGTCTCTATGTATAATTTGGAACCGGCAGGTATGGTTTGACCAATAAACTTCACCATCTATATCATATATTATTTCCGTACATCATGCATGGTCATGAGATGAAAAGAATCAACTTGGATAACATTCATTACATTTTTATGAAAAGCACACAACATCCATTCAGTAAAATAATGATTTTTCCAATTATTTATTTTCTCTATCCACAAGTTTGCTGCCTGCCTTGGAAAAACACCATAACGGTCTGACGAATTCAAATCCATAAACATCATACAAAAAAATCAGAACAAAAGCGGATGATTTTAGGTGGTGTTTGCACACACGTTTCAATTCAATCCAAAACCAGTTGGTTATATTGTTATTGCTATTAAATTGAAGCTGCAGCAGACGAAGGGTCGTTCGTGAATTAAATTCACAAAGCACACGTTCATAAAAGGTTAAAAATGCCAAGCCAGGTGATGTGTGTGATCTTGTCAAAAAAAGGTTTGCCGTGTACACACACAAAAGAATAGGATGTAGGAAGGTCTTTATGCATTTGACGAGTAAAGCTTGCAAAACAATATGATATTCAAAGCAATAAAGTAGAATCAAACGTGTGTGCGAAGGTATATTGCAAGCTTTCAACAAAACAGAAACAGCATTGGTGGAAGCCTGAGGGGATCTCCCTCTGTCGTGGCAGTAAAGATGATACTCATAATCATACCCGCAAATACACAGATTTAAACCTGAAGTATTACATACAGTGGGTTCTGAGCATGTACAGAGATAAGTGAATCTCCGTAATGCATGTATGTATTCGGATGTGTTAAATGCAAGGAAGGGAAAACGAACAATAAATACAGAACAATTTTTAATGTGCAAGTCTGCTCCTGACTTTAATCGTTTATCATCACGGTTCATTTCCCATATTCCGCGCTTGCCTGCCTCTATAAAATGGATAAAATAATAGAGAAACCTTCCCGTGAAAAAGTAGAAAAGAAAGGCTTTATTTTTTGTAGTTGGTTGGTAGAAGGGAGAGAGAAACCTGTCCCTTGCAAATAGGGTTATAAACCATGTCAGTATTACCTTATAACTGTACCTTGGCTGCACAGTCTGTACTTACTTTCCCCTGTGGAAATTAACGATGCAATATTATTCTGTGTAACGCAGCAGATACAATTCAGGTGGAATGAAGTCCACCAACTCTACCCTAGCAAATCCAAAACCTTTAATATCGTAAACAAATGAAAACACGGTTTTATTCATGTTATGTTCGCAAACCTTACTTTGCTCGCATCAACGATTTTGAAATTATTTGATGCACTCTAAACTGTAAAAAATGTGAGCAATTTAAAAAATTGGTGTTCTTGTTTTTTCATCGGAACATGACACATAATTGAGAAAGCATACAAACTGGTGTTATAAGATGTGTCTGTAAATACACTTTTACACATTGGGTTCAAGTTCCATTCATTCACCAATTAAGATCACCTTTGGAATTGAAACATTTTAGGTAATCAGCTTTATTCTTCGGCAACATTGGCCAACAACCCATCAGTAAGATTAACGATTTCAAACCATTTGGTAAACTCCTCCATACAACAATGCTGAAGGTTTACTGCGCTTAACGACCTCTCCCCTACAAGCATTAAATTTAACTAATTGTCACTATCCGGCAGCCAAATAGCAATAACCGAACGTTTAAAAAAATTCAATATGTATTGTCCTCTTCATTAATGTATATCCTCATTAACATATTAAAAGACCAGGAGAAAGACATAAATAGACCTAAACATTTGAATCTAGCTGTAGCAAGCTGGCTTGTGCGTATAATATTGGTTCATAGAACCAGTCAGGCGAGAATTTACGACATGCACTCGATTGCTTTCCTGTTGTTTTGCTACTACCTGAGCGTGTTTTATATTTATTTGTTTGTGAACATTTTGATTATCAGCAAAGCGATAAAGTAAAACTGAAATCTCTACTGAAAGCATAAAAATTTATTATATTTATTTCTAATCACAAGCATTCCCATCACCTTACGAAAAGCTAACTACTTTCCTCCATCCAACGGTAAATTACTGCTGCTTACTCATCATCATGATTACAGTAGCCCTCCCTTTTCCCCAGAACTGCTTAAGGCGCATTGTACGAGCGTATCTATTATTATGCCAGCCAAGGGATAACAAGGTTGCACACGAGGAGAGAGACGTATACAAACGAAAATAAATTCCCCGTTGCAATAAATTACATAAAAAGAGAGACAGGAAGAGAAAAACAAATCCAAATAATTAAATTTACCAACGAGTCTTCCCTTCAATATTCTACTTCTAGACTTTTCCTTCATTTAAGTAAAGATATAGTCAGGCAAAGTATCTTTCAACAGGGCAATAATATTAATGCATGGTGGGCGATGATCAGGAATATACACAAGGTAGAGAGAAAAAGAACAAAGGAACGAAGAAAGGTAAAAAGGGCAAACTTTTCGACAACACTTCTTGAAACACGCACGAAGGTCTGTATATAAGAGCTCCCAAAAACTCTTTTATTTGCATAACTACTTGAAAAACAAAACGGATAATAACCTAATGTGCCTTGTTAGTTGTATAGATGCAAACATTAATTTTCATTGAATAATACCTTATGGCAAAATGGAGCTCCAATTACCTATACACACAGCAGCCTAGATATACATTCCTCGTAGTACACCGGTTTTAAAAATGCCGAAAGAATTATTCGAATACAATTTGGAATGTGTGTAGCTATTTATTATAACAATTCGGTGGATGCTACAGTGTTAATTCGATTCTGAATGCGAAATTCGCCAACTGATCACGATTTTCATCACGAATAGACCTGATTTACTCTCAGGTCATGTCATAAATATATACATGACACAGAAGATGATAGTTGTAGAGCAGGTTTAAATAAATAGATAGAAGGAGAACTAAAAAGAGACGTAAATATACGTATAGAGAGTAATAAATAAGCATGTTCCTTTCTTCTTCCTGGCAAACTCACAAATTTTATTCAATTTGCCACGTTGATGATGATAATGACTAGGATGATAATGATGATGACGACAACGATATGGCTTTGTGTATGTTTTCCTAGTGTGTAGGCAGAGGCAGACACACCATCGCACCAGGTTCATTCCTTCTGGCATATCACAATTTTTTCCATCCATTGCCAGAATGGAGTAGTAAACAAGTCATTGAAATCTATTTTACAACAGCAAACTTGTGGGGACCTACAACGCAGCACAACGAATGACTTTATTATGAAAAGGCTCATTAAAGAAAAGGTAAGTTTAGCAACACTACTGCTATTCATTAAACAACGACAAAACTATCTGGCTGCTGCTTGCTAGACTATATAGCTAAGTTTAAAATAATAGGGGTAACATGCATTCTGGAAAGTGATGAAGGTGATATGATACGAAAGTTGAGTCTGAAGGAAAATTAGTTGTTGTGTTCGCGTAGTGTAGGTGTAGTGTGCTGTTTTTCTGTCTTCACCTCATCCCTTCCCGTCCTTCCACATTTTGCACTTTGAACATACAATAGTCACATCGTTTTATGTCTTATTATTATTATACAGGCTAAGCTTCAATTTCGCCTTCATCGTAAATACAAATTTAGTGTACAAAGAAGAAAAGTAGGTTTGAAAAGTAGCAAGTTACAGCAAGTCATTTAGAGGGAGACGCACGAGGTACTTAAAAGAATTGATGGCTTCATTAACAAATCAATCAAGACACAATTAGCAGGCTCCAACGCAGAGAACAGTGTCATGTGCCGGGGCGCAGAGAGATTGAAATTTGAAAGGCACATTCTTTTCTCTGTATCCTTTATAGTATGCTATACGTATACGTTCCTAAAGATGCTGTTGGAGATGTTTCTAGGTTGAGAAACAGGGCAATAAAAATGAAGACAAAGTGTTGGATTAGAGCCACGACCGTATCGTATAAAGTATATCTACCTATGTGTATACTAGGAGAATTTAGTATTTCCAAGTTATACCAATATAAATTGTAAAGTATGCATTTGTATAGGTAATCTAGACATCAATTAGTAATTCCATAACTGCCTACTAATTCTAACCTCTCGTGTCCTTATAATCTCTCAAATTCCTTTTATTATCCAGGTAAACTCTTGACGATTCTTGACGAGCTAATTTTAAAACTTTTTGCATGCTTATACTCTGTAGCTAATATAGGCTTTTCCGAATAATTATACGGGTAATCCATGATGATTACTAATTGTGATTACAAATGCAATCTCAAGTGAAAAATGACTATGAGAGAAAGGACGATCATGAAAATTACCTTGTGAAACTTTTTCTGCATTAATACTAGCTCTAAAACTTTTTGTACAAAATTCAAACCAGCAATCTCTCCTGTTCATCCTGGCTCCTTTCATCCTCTTATGGTTTGTTATTCATCACTTCATCGGTAACTTGCTTTTAAAAGCCTATTCATTCCCTCAAGTTCAAGAAGTATACGCAACTACACTTGACGACCATCTGATAAATTCAGTTTAATAAGAGATGTTAGATGCACATGCTCAATTATTAAAGCCAGCCATTCTTAAACCATTGACTGTTCCTTGATTTTTCTCCCGATTTGATTGCTACTCAACAATCTTTTAGGAGCAATAATCACAGAAAACATTAACTTCAAAGTTATAGTTTGCAATGGGAACGGTAAAAACTGTATTATTATCTAAGAAATGCAACATATAGGCATAGCATGGATATACTTGATTTTATAAATGATGGAGCTGAAACTCCAGGTAAGTACAAATTAAAATAGGTATATGGTAAATTCAAATCGGCTTACAATACCAAAATACATCTTAGTTAGTTCCTTGAAGTTTCCTAATTGTGAATCCAGTTTGTATTAGTTTGAACTTTGCATGGTACATTGTTGTGTGTGTACGCTGAATAAATAATAAAAATATGCACACCTTTCCATTTAAATCGCCTTATGTATTTTCTATAAAAAGCAGCCCCGCATTGAATCCTTTGTTTTACAGTATTCACGTTTTACAGTGGAAAGATATTTTGTTCGTTATACATGCATACATGTAGAGGAGTGGGATAGAATGAGAGGATAAGTGCTGGGTGGCTGCCACTTTCAACTGCAAACTCACTTTCTACAAGTGACTTTTAGAAGTCCTTTTTACCTCTAGTTGGCTTTCTTGTTGACATTATACGGGGAACAGTGGATGCTCGATTTTCTTGCACCTTCTCTTTCTCTGCTGTTGCCTTTCCTCCCCTTTCACTCTTGAAAAACCAGAAAAGGTGTTGATGGTAGCAAAGTACATAGATGGTAGAAGAAGAGGAAAATGTTAGAGAACTCGGAGCAGAAAAGATTCTGTAAGTTATGTATAATAAGCTTTTGAGAACTAAAAACTCATCGCCAGGTTTGTTGGAGGTGCATACACTAAAAGAGACCCAGAAGCAAGTCAAAAAGCTCACTTAAGAAGTTCCCTCTCGGAAGAAAGGAATAAAAGTGAACAAGAACAAGTGTATATTATACATAACTTGGGACGATGAAGATGTTCACTCACTACTCACCCACCTATACCTTATTCTTCTCGTTCTCTCTTGAGAACTATTTACTGAAAAGAGAAGATTCTCATCTTGGACCAACTAAATAGGATATAATACGTTCTACACCGCATCACACCATCACCTATTTGCTTTAGTCTGTATATTTTATATTTCCTCTCTTCTCTTTACTCCACTCCACTAAACTTTTTGATGCTTAGGTAAAAATGGTAAGGATGTAAGTTATAGGACACGATAAACGCCTACGGACTGCGATTCCTGATTCTTGAGATTTTCACGGAGAAGGTAAGATGTTAACAGGTATAGAGCGCGTATTTGTATATTGTAGAAGAGTCCTAATAATAAGTAATGCGTACATTCTTATTATATTGTTATCATTTTCTACGATCACTGAGTGGAGAAGATGAAGAGGAGGATACATATCAGCAAATAAAGAGAATAAGAAAGACGGCAGGGTACTTTATATACATATCTTTTATTTACGAAGAGCGCTAAGCACACCTTCTTCTTAAGTAAGTACAAACGAGCTGAATACTTTTACGCAGCACGAACAAACGACTTGTGAGTCATCATAACTTTTCTCCCAGATGAAGGAGAGGGGCAGAAGAAGTGGAAGGTGGAAAATAGTTAAAGAAGTTGGTTTGGTTGTGTAGCAGTAAAGTGATCATGACGAAGATGATGCAGTGGTGGTGGTACTATAGGTGGTGGTGATGTGGAAGCTGCTGCTGTTGCTGATACCGTGGTAGATCATTGTGCTTGACTTGACTTAAACACGGTCTGGGTTGGAAGTGGAAAGACAGTGGGAGGTAGTGAGAAGTTGTTGGAAGGTGTAATAAAATAGATAAAAGGTTTAAGAAAAAGAAAAGGGACTGGCGTAGAGAAGGACGGAGAGAAGCAGGCTCACACAACTCAACACCTTTCTTGTTCAGGTTGCACAAGATAATAATAATGGCACAATACTTAGCTAATGGGAGTGAGAAAATGAATCTGAGGATGAAGGCAAGAAATTCCTCCAGATAGTACTACACATTATATTACATCATTGTGTATATAGGTAAATGAATTTATTCCATTATATAATTACATGTATATAAGATGTACATACAATTATAGGCACCGTTTATATAATCCCAAAAATGTTTTACGATTTTGCTCTTTCTAAGTTTCTTTATACCAACTTGCTGCTTTCTCTAGAGGATGGATAGATAAGAACGAGTTGTTTGTAAAAGTTACCATTTCTCCACTTCATGCGTTCTCTTTTATTTTATTGTCCCTTGATATAATTACTGGGAATATGTTATAAAAATGAAGGTGGTTGATTGTGATTTTAATGAAACAATTTGGCATAGTCTTATATGACTTTATACATACACTTCTGTTTTATTATATTATTATGATTTAGACTTTCCCCAGCACATTCCAGTATATGTACGAGTACCACACATTTTATGCCATAAATACATTATGCATCTTCATTGTCATACCTTTCACAAGAGGGAACATAGTTGAAGTACTACACACTTTTCACTTCATCATTTTCACTTGTACAATTCTTTCTTCCCCACCTACTCCGCATTCCTTTTAATTTACTCTTCTCAGCCCTGTATCAATTCAGTCAACAAAACAACCTTCTTCCAGCCAAAGTGCCGCCATCACCTTTCTTTTCATTCACAACAGGAAAAATATAACCGAAACCGTCAATTGCACTTCACTCACAAACACCAAACATACTTTACTCTCAGCGAGAATAGAGAAAAATCTTGGAAAAACATGGAGAGAGACAAACAATCAGAGACAGGCAGACAGATAGCGTATAATACCAATTCGTAAAAATACATCAATTGCAGCAGCGTTTATTCACTACTTCTCCACCACCGTCGAAAGTAGTGTGTGGTAAAAGTGTACAAGACAAGATGAATTGATAAGGTTAAGTGAGCAAGAGGCTTTCTATTTGTATGGAATAAAATGAAGCACTATACATAAATGCATGTACATAGGTAGTACACATGCTTTAGAATATATATAAATAAGCGTATGCATTGCAGGTGATTTCTGCAGTAAAATATACGCGTAGTACACAGTATACTTACTATATGCGTTACACGTATATAAACGAAGGTAATATATTTTACCTCAGACTTTTCATCTTTCTTCCAATCTTTCCTTTTTGATCCCCGCCCGTCGATCAGTTCCCATTGAATCGGTAAAAAGCTCAATCTCCCAATCCACTCATCGTCACATGCAAACCCTACACTTATGTTTACGTACTCGCTATCCCATATAACAACCATACTTTAGTGCTTGAAACATCTACCCCAATTCCCAGCTCCACATTGAGAATATCAAGGTAACCCATAAGACCAACTGCTTTGCTATCCAACTTCTTCCACCTTTCCCCATTCCTTTATTTCCCCCTATTCATCTTCTATATTTTACCGTAGCAATAGTATTGGATGATGGCGTCCGCAATGTGGATGACTCTTACTTGCTAACGTATATGGCTATTCATTGATAGACAGATGAAGATGAAGAAGAGGAAAGAAAGAGGGAGAAAATTTAGGGGAAAATTCTATGTACAAATCTATACCGAATTCTTCTATATTCACACCCCATTGCACTACACTGCGTCACATTACATTACATACCTATCTACCTACTGCTCATATTATTACTCATCACTTTCTACCTACCCACTTCTACTATGGCAGCATTACTGAAAGAGGTCGGTGAAGATAAGCACTAGAAGAAGGTAGCATCAACAACAGAATAAAAGAAAAAAGAAAGAAAACATGAACATCCATCAAAATACATGGCATCATCACCTTTTGTATTCGTACACAGAGACGATATTGGATAATGGAAAGCTAAAGTAAAAGGAAGCAAAACAAAAACGAACATTGTAAATCTTCAAATAGTCGCTGTCACCGAATAAACAATCTTCAATTTACAACACGAGGGAGTACAGTATTGCAAGCTTTCTAGCAGCCAGTACTTTGAATAACGACCACACTACATGATTTCAATTTCCGTCATTTTAAGTACAATTGTTACTGAAGGTACTAATATTGTTGTTTAGTTTAAAAATTAACCTTACATCCTGATTTTATATGGTCTACCATTGTGTTAAACATTTTAACTTTTATCATTTCCCGTTCTTATTACACAGAAATCTTCTCAAGACGTAGATTCAATGCTGTATATTGAATACGAAATTTATGTATGTATTTATATCTGATGGACTTGGTTTTTCTATATGAATTAAGTGTGAATGCGGAGAGGTAATAATGTAAGCAAGGAAAAGGTGGGAATGGCAAAGTAGAAGAAGATACATTTTGATACATATCAACGTGTTTTGTGTTCATTTTTACCATTGAGCTTTGCTTGTGTAAAAAGGAAAGAAAACATTGTCAGTGATCTAATCTGCTGATCATCGTCACAGAGTTCTACTTCACCGAAATTGTACCTCGCAATGATTATGATGATGCAGTGTAGTGGTTTTGATGTGTAAAAGAGATACCTCAGTAGGCGAATACGTGGGTCTAGTCACACTGCTTGCCAATCACATCCGATGCAGTGGCGTGGTATTTTTGATGACGACGACATGGATGATGGCTGTGGCACTTTTGTGTTCTACATATGAGCAGTGTAAATGCAGTTGTAAGGAGAAAGGTATAAAGGAAAAAATAAAATGGTCGAAGTGAAAATGAAGAAAAAAGGTTGCCGATTGGGTACAAATGTATTTGATACTTGTGTGTGAGTGCGTTTATGGAATGTATTCGTGAAAGAGACGAAGAGGGGAAAGACAAGGTGGAATTGTGTTGATTCACTAGATACATAGTATTTGTGAGGATCTATCTCTATCTATCAATTGGTATAAATAGGTAGTTTTTCTTTTTCTCTTACTGCTAGACCGCGCATCGTATTAGTAGGTGGGACATGTCAGGTGTACTAAATGGGAATGAAGAAAGGTGTTGCGTTCTTTGGATACGGCTGCTGTTGGTGGATGCTTATACGTGATAAAAGTACATACTCGCAGGCCAAACAGATATACAGATACAACAATAGAATGAGTGAGCAACCTTAATGGCGACGGTGATGGGAATAGGAAACGACTGCTGATACCTCGTCGAGGTTGGCCGTATAATAATATGTCGGCAAGAATGTAATATTGCCTGCGATGATGTGAGTGAAGAAGAAAAGCAGCTCATACCTTAAAGGTACGTGCAAGGTACATAAAAAGGAACTGATGATTCCGTGAATGATGCTGATTCATGCTTCTTTCCCGTGAGTCTGTCTGTGTACAAGTGAGTGGTGAAAGCATGAAAAAGGAAAAAAAGGCGAACAACACGAACAGCAAAACTGATGTTGATGTCAGATCATTCGACTCTTCACTCACTCACAGGCACAATCAAAAGGTGTACGGTAAGGTGGTGGTAAGGACGGCAAGATGGTATAATAATAATAATGCACATGTTTATATCTAACTTCCTTTTCTCCTAGCTATAAGGTTCCTGCAGGTAAAAAGGAATATATTGTAGGAAAGTTTTACCGTGGTACGTGAAGCAATGCATGCCGTCAGCACTTTTACTCTACCCATATTTTTTTCTCTTAACGGAAATATCCCACAAATACTCCAACTGAACACTCAACAAAACTCGTAGAGGTAAGGAAGGCCCATTCAAAGAAAAAAGAGATCTTTCAGCACCACCATCATCATCATATCCGCCACCATAATAATAATATTCTGAATGTGGAAAAGAGGAGAATAGTGAGAAAGAGACAGAGATAGTGCTCGAGTGAGTGGATAGGAGCTTAACAAAACTGCTCACTCTGCTCCGCTCACACAAAGGCACCACGAAAAGGCAAGCAGCAACACACCTTTTCCTTTTCACCTTTTGCCTACGCCACGACGATCATCATCATGCTATTTGTATATACATATAAAATTCTTCTGTGTATAAAAATAAGTGGAAAAAATCATTCTTTTTCTCTTCCCTTTCTCCTCCTCTAGTCAGACAAACTGGTTTCAGCGACCAAAACAGCCGTTCCACACTTCCATACAAAGAGTTGTAGCTGTGAGGTGTATGGCACCACTATCACCACCTCACTGCAGTCATCCATCCGTTCAACCATTTTCCTCCAAATCTACTTGAACATCATGAACACATGTAGTGCCTACATATACAAATGTCTATATATGTTCCGCCGTCTGTCTCTTTGAATACATATTATGCCTACGCATGGATGAATATATACATAAACCACCTTCGCTGCATGCAGCCATCGAAGCACATGATGATCACGACGATGATGCTGATGCCATGCCGCTCCTTCCTGTTATGATACTACCAACTACTGAATATCAACTATAGTCACTAGCATAAACCTGCTTACAGGAACGCAAACACTAAACTTACTTCTTTTCTTTTCTGCTATCGCTGCGATATATTTCTTTTTCGATGATCATTTTGGCCTGGCCTTTGACATCAAGGTGTAACCAGAAAATTCAGC
>JAHZMV010004814.1:0-12545 GCA_027743765.1 Coecobrya sp. COE2 | reverse complement strand
AAAAGGAGAAGGAAGTGAGGATTTTGATGCTGTAAGTTAACTATATCATGTATTATTTAATTATCATTGTGGTGTGACTCTGTTAGTGATTAATTACTGGCTTTATGATTGATTTGGTGATTTCTGATTTTTCAGGGGATTGGACAATGCGGGGAAAACCACTATCTGGAAAAAGTTTAATGGGGAAGACATCAATACCATTTCACCTACTTTAGGATTTAACATTAAATCGCTAGATCATAATGGGTAATGGAGTTTAGTTAATGTATTAGTTAAAAAGATAAATGTAGATTTATATGATTTTATCTGTAAAATTTTTGTGATTTTTGGTTTGCTATAGCTTTCAACTGAATATTTGGGATGTTGGGGGACAGAAAAGTCTGCGGTCGTATTGGCGTAATTACTTTGAAAGTACTGACGGTCTTGTTTGGGTGGTGGACAGTGCTGATAAAATGAGACTGGAAGATTGCAAAGCTGAGCTACATAAATTACTGCAGGAGGAGGTAAATTAAATATTATTTTTGATGTCCATCAATAGTTAAGAGATTGGATATTCATTTTTCTAAATTGGTTATGCAGCGATTGTCTGGAGCTACATTACTGGTGTTCGCAAATAAATGTGATTTGCCGGGGGCGTTAAGCGCAGAGGAAATTAAGAATGCTTTAAATCTTGATGAGATCACAACCCACCACTGGCAAATTGTATGGTGCAGTGCCATGACAGGAAATAATCTTCTGGAAGGGATCGATTGGATGATTAATGATATTGCTGCGCGAATATTTACAATGGATTAGTTTGTTTAAACTTACTATTTAACGTAACAATATTATTTTTATACTCACTCATCATTTTTTTATCCTGTGCACTAATTGTATTTACAAAACGGCTTAGTAAAACTGATTTTAAAACTTGTTAAGGAATTCTCAAGAGTTTTCTCTTTTTTTCTGTAAATTTATTGTTAGCCATTGTGTACTTTCACCTTGAATTTTGTTATATTTGAGATTGTAAATGTCTTGATAAGCTAAAACTGTCAGTTTTTACTTCTTTTTACCTCCCTTTTTACCAGCAGCCTTGGGTTTGCCACCTCCACCTGCTTTACCACCTCCTTTTCCCTTTTTATCACCCTTGCCTTTTTTCCCTTTCTTTTTCTTCGGCGGCTTTTCTTCCATTTCCTCTTCTTCGTCTTCATCCTCTGGTTCTGGAATCACACGAAGTCCTGGATACTCCTTATCAAATGCTTCCAGAATTGCCTCAGCGTCAATATTGCCAAAAGTTCCAGGCTTTTCAAACACTTTCTCAAACGCCTCAGTTAATGTTTTATCTTTGTAAAGATTACACTGTTTAATAAACTTCTTAAATTGGGGCACGGTTAGGACAGGCTTCTTTTCTTTAGCTAATTCTTCCATTAGCATGCTAAAAAGAAAGAAATTAAATATTTAATTGCACCTTCCCCAGGAATTAGAATATAATCATTTGTGTGCAAAGCGTTCCTTACACTAAGGTAGTTTCAAAACTCTTGCAAACAGCGTCCGCCTTTCTTATCACTAAAGCGCGATGATCAGGCCCTTTTGCATGATCCAGGCCGTATGTCTGTCCATGAATTATTTTGACATCTGGATGCACCTTCAGGGTTTTATCCTTAGCTTTCAGAAAGGTCGTGTGAACATCCAGCATCATTCCAAAGTCAATCAGTTCAATCGGGATTTCTAGGTTTGCGTTTCCAAACGGCTTGAGGATTGTGNTGATCCAGGCCGTATGTCTGTCCATGAATTATTTTGACATCTGGATGCACCTTCAGTGTTTTATCTTTAGCTTTCAGAAAGGTCGTGTGAACATCCAGCATCATTCCAAAGTCAATCAGTTCAATCGGGATTTCTAGGTTTGCGTTTCCAAACGGCTTGAGGATTGTGGCTGCATGGTCTTGATACCACCGTTGGAGCTCTAACTGCAGAATTTTTAATTCTCTGCTCGTGTGACGACCAAGAGCTCGGCTTATAGCTGGAGCTGATCCTGGCCCCATGCTAAATTCCCCAAAAATAATTAAAACTTTCCATTTATTCTAGGTAAGAAAATTTGCAAACTGGACAAATCCTTACAGGTTAAATGATGCATCCAACTCTTCCACGTGTGAATTTGCCAGTATACGAGCAAGGTTTTTGCCTCCCTCATCAGTAATAAAATTTCTTCGTAGGTTAACAATCTTTAGGACTGGATGGTCGGCACAAGAGGTGAAAAAAATTGCGGCTTCTGTGCAGGCAACAAAGAAAGCGATGTTACTGTTACCGAAGAATTAGATAATTTATTTTGAAGGAATAATAGTTTACATGCATTATATTATTTTATACTTTTTTCTCCTCGTATTCTATTGTGGGACAAGTCAATCAGCTCAAGGGTGACATTCGTTGATAACCCTTGACCAATATGTCTTAATCCATCATCCTTTATAAAGTTAGCGTTTAAAATGAGAGTTGTCAGTTCGGGCAAATCCCGGATAACCTTTTTGAGATGTGGCATGTCTATATCTTCTAATTCATTCTAAAAATATTAATTAATTTTTTAAATGTTCACTCTATAGAAAAATATGTATATGTAGTACAATGTGAAGCGTTAAGAAAACCTTTGAAAAATTGAGATACTGTATGACTGGGTTTCCAGCGAGAGCTGTGCAAATTGCCTCAAATGCTTCCAAAATTCTAGAAATACCAGCACTCATTTTTATGGCATATAAACGCAAATTTTAAAATTGCAATGAAAAATAATTAAAAGTTTTTACTCTGTGCCAGATAAGTCATAGCCAACGATTTTGCTATTTTTTTCTATTAATTCAGCAATAGCCAACCCTCCAGTGCCTCCAGCGGCATTTCCAGATAAATTCAGAAAACGAACATATTCATTCGTTTCTAATAATTTGCACACTGCAATTATTTCCTTTGAGTTCATCCCCATTCCCTATAAAAATATTTCGTTAATATAGGCCGTTAAATAATATTGCAATAATGCTAAACTCATTATTGTTTTACTTTAAGATCCATAACAGAACTCCTCAAACTGGCCAGAACTTTGGGCTCTGGTTTCACCCCCAATTCTGCGCAAAGGTCCCTGTACTTGTTTTTCTCATCTTTTAAGCTTTTCTTGGCTTTCTCCTCTTTCGTCAACAAAGCATCGTCCACAGCGTCGGCGTCTGCAGGTATCAATGCATTTTCCAAATGAGGATCATTCAGTTCCAGAAATGAATGGGTGCCCAGAAGATATCTCCGTTTCTTCCGATCTTCCAAATTGGATTCCTGGAAATCCTCGTCGGAAGGATGATACACGAAAAGTCTTTTCGGTATATCCGGTTGACTAGAATCGCTTTCAGGTTCTTCTTCTTCCTCCTCTTCCTCGTCTTCATCGTCATCATCCTCATAATCCTCGTCTTCATCTTCGTCATCTTCCTCCTCCTCGGAATCCTCCTCATCGTCATCCTCATCTTCCGTGTCATCGTACATGTTATCATCGTACCACGTATCATTATCGTCAGGGTCAATGTTTTCACCGCTGGCATCTTTAATGGAACCTATTTAATGACATCAGTTATAAAATTAAACATTTCTTGTTTAATAATTTAAAAAGGATTGCTGGAAAAACCTTTAGATTTTCGTTCTGCTGACGGTGGAGGAGATACTTGAGGGTTCAGAGCGTCCACCAATGCTGGAGGCGAACCTTGAGGATTGGCAGCGTCGGATAACGGAGGCTAAACTTTTAATGGGGTGTTGTGAAACAGTATTTGTTTTTAGCATTTTTTGCTAATTGACAGTTTTGTTTAATTGCAATTATGAGTTCAGGAGACTGATTTTTTGATAATTTACCGGTTCTTCCAAGCCCTTTGCCTTTACAGGTCCCACTGGTGTACACATCGCGTTCTATTGTTGCTTGCAGCAATTAAAGATGTAAGATGAATGCAATTTTTTATGGAAGAGTAAAATGGTAGAAGATTTGTAAAATTGACAATAACTTTAAATTACGCTAACTAAGCTATGATTAAAACGAAAAGGAAATAGAACTAGACGCATTTCGAGCTAGAATATACAAACTAATTAATGGCGACAATTGATGAAATGTAAAAACTTGTGTGGTTTATCTCAGCGCTTCAAATTATTGGGTAAACTATTTTTTATTTTACTTCATGTTTCGTGGTGACTGGTGACATTTTTGCATTGAATTGGTCACGGATTTAAACACGGTCACGATCGTATAAATACATTATCATTGTAAAAAAAATAAATTACACGTATAAACAAATACCCAAATTGCCAATTAACAAACTACATAAATAATACAGCTACGCATAAATTACAATAATCTTTTGACAAACTGACCATTTAACAATATTAGTAAGCATCCAGTATCCAGTATGTAGTAATTAAGTAGTAACGTATACGAATGACCTTGCGATATAATATTTACGTACTTATACATTACTATAATATTCAATAATTGTACATTGCCATTACTTAAATTAAATCACAATGTTAGTAAAGTCAATTAACAATCCTGCAAATTACAGTTCCGATTTCCCAATGAAAATGGATTCCGCGTCTTCAAATAAGATACTACTCCCTTCCGGTGGCGTTAGGACACCCGTGAAAACCAGAAGTTTCCACGTGTAATGAGGCAGATAAACCCACGACGAATAAAGCATAAGCGTCACAATTAGAATCATTATCGAGTCTAGGAAAAATAATAAATTTTTTACATTCGTCATCAATTTACTTAAAAATCCTAGTTAACGTCAGTAATAACTTATTTGCTCTATCTATTAGTCTTCTTACTTATAATTGCGCGTTCCATAGGCTCCATCATGTAGAGAGAGGTAATCATATTGTAATTCAAATGGGCCCTTTTCGTAATTGCGTAGAAATTTTCCTTGAAACCTTTCGGTGTCGGGGGAGGAACGTAAGGTAACGGCTTACCCGGCGAACTCGACATTGTTGCAACTATAAGGAAAACAGAAACGTTAAGAAATCAGTTAAAGCAAACACAATAATTAACTTTAATTTACCAACGCCCTCTTAAAATCCACCAATTACCTGTATTGAGGTCAAGGAATTTAAGTTGACTATAATCGGGTGAGCAGTGACCAAACACTCAGCACTGGACTGGCTATCTATACATTTAACTTTTCACTGGACAGTTCCAATTTGTTTTGGGTTGCTGACTAACTGCTCATATAAATGTCATTAAGTTAGCTTAATGAGTCATGATCTCCTGTGGTGTATGTACAAGTTTCACAGGTGTGGTTAGCAATCTAGGTGCTCTTTACACTCATCCCGTTGGTGGTAAATGAGACGGCCAAGCTCCGTGTAAAGTCAGCTCTGCTTTCTCTCTCGCACGCACCACACCAAAATGTGCAGTGCGTGTTGCGGTCCGCAACTTGCGGATTCTCTGCAAATTTGCAGATTTTGCATTGCACAATAATGAAAATTGCGGAAAAGCAATAAAATTACACTGATTGTGTGATTGGATTTACCTGAATTTTTAATGGAAATTGAAGTTTCCAATTGCGTAGTTCCTTTCTGATTGTTTAATTTGATTGTCTGATGTCTGTATAATGAGAGACAAGATGTAGGAAGGGAAAATGATCCATTCAGGGAATTTGGGCCTCTTTTAGATTAATTTTAGATTAATTTCCTCTTGCGCAATTCCACAGATATTATGGAAGTTTACATGTAAGTAATGTTAGCTGAGGTTACTATAAATGATAGTATGATTGATGGATGCGTTTTGCGCTGAAAGAGAACTGAGTTAATAATTATTGCGAAGAATATTTTAATGAGTTTTTTGTTGATGAATGAATGAATGAGTATAGTTATTTGAAGAAACATTTTATGCAATTGAATATACGATTCGATTGACTTAGCAAAAAATGAGGGTGTTTTATATAACGAAAATTATTTACTTAAAAATAAAATATGATTTATTGCACTTTTTTTTAGAGTTTTTTCATTATTCTGCTTATCAAATGAGAAGATTAACTCCACTTTTAACTTTCGGTTTTTGTAAAGTGTTAGCATTTCAGATTTGTAGACCCAAAAAGGTTATAGATTTCGTATGATTGGATTCATGGAAGACATGTTCATGAAAGATTCTAAAATTGTCACTTCACATTAGAATTTATAACATAGTACTATACTTACTTATAATCATGACGCGAGGATTTCACATTTGAAAAATTGATTGGCAAGGCATAATTTGATAATACAATAATATACATAACTGGACAAAACAAATATAACAATTAGTGGAATTGGCACTGTCGCGACAGGTCACAAGGTCATATCATATCCAGTTTAACGCATAACGGGCATGGCGACATGGGCCCTGGTGTCGGTGGCGTCTTGTTCCCTCCACATTTGAGTGACAGTTTTCAATTGGGTATAGAAATTGACACCCTGTCAAGACAATGAAAAACATAAATTAATATTGTGTGAAAGCAACGCGCAAATTTTCCACCTTTGCTACAACTGTATGGAAGTAATAAATCATTTCAAGCAACAAAACAACTTACCGCCTTTCCGTAAAAGTTGGCGTCTCCCAAGAAGCTTCCCCTGGATCCGGTAAACGAGAACATTGGTAATGGAACTGGAATTGGAACATTAACTCCGACCTGTCCAACGTCAATTTCCTGGGTAAATTTCCTTGCAGTGGCTCCGTTAGTAGTGAAAATAGCTGTTCCATTTCCATACGGATTTGAGTTGATAAGATGAATGGCATCATCCAAAGTGTCCACACTCAGAGTTACCAGAACAGGTCCGAAAATTTCCTCTGTGTAGCATTTCATGTTTGGCTATGAAAACAAAGGGGGAAAGCATGAAACATGAAACCCGATAAATAATATATTTGGATAAATAATTTAAATATTTTTTCCGTCTTACCTTAAATGCAAATAACAAAAGTTAATTGTTAATATGAAAGATTACCAGAAAAACGCCAAAATTAAAATGTGGAATGATGTAGTCAAATTTGCTTACAGCTTGATCAGAACCGACAAATGAGATGGCTCGAATGTCTGGATTATCACAAATGAAATTGACAGACTCATGTTGGCCGTGAATTACATTGACGACACCTTTAGGGGCACCAGCTTCCTGGAGCATTTCAACGAGCATCATGCACGCACCAGGATCTCTCTCTGAGGGCTTGATGACATAAGTGTTTCCACAGGTTAAGGCAACTGGAAACATCCAGAGTGGAATCATAGCAGGGAAATTGAACGGACAAATTCCAGCACAGACGCCAATTGGAATGCGGTATGACAATGTGTCCATGTCCTTAGCAATGCCAGAGAGCGTTTCGCCTAATTGAAGACTTGGAATACTGCAGCAATGCTCCACAACCTCTGCAAAATTTTCAAAAATTACATTTAAAATCAAATTTATACGGGCATACAAAAATATAGATGACTGGCGACTTACGAAGACCACGAAGGACATCTCCTTCAGCGTCCACAAGCGTTTTGCCTTGTTCAAGTGTTATGTTTTTCGCCAATTCTTTCTGGAAATTGCATATTATTAAATGCATTCAGACTTGGACGGTAATGGTTATTGAATTATTTATTTTGTTGTGTAAAATAATCGTCTATCATACCATATTAGCCTTGATGATATTTTGATACTTGAACATAATTTGTTGTCTTGTAAGAATGGAAGTTTTGGACCAGGTCTTGAATGCATCTTTGGCTGCTGCAACGGCATCGTCCATTTCAGTTTTCGTTGCTTTTGGAACGCGTGTCACCACCTCATTTGTGGCTGGATTGTGTAAATCAATCCATTCCGTGGTTTTCGACTCCACAAACTGGCCGTTAATATACAGCTTTGTGGTTGGGACAGCGGCTGCAGAGGAGTACGCATGAGACAACGCGCCACCCCGGCTCTAGAGTTTAAAAAAATTAACGCGATATTTTAGACAGCTTCTCGTCATTAAAAATTTAATGTTTCTAAAAATTCTTTGCACTCGGGGCAATTAGGTACTTACAAGGGAAATTTTGTTCAGTGCTCTATGCATTGTAACCGAATGTTAAGCAGTGCGTTCAAGTCAACAATTAGGGAAGAATCACAACCGTGCCGATCCGACGTGTGAAGGAGAGAAATGCCAGAAAGCGTCTGTCTCCAATTGGTTAACTAATTAATTCCTTCCTGAGCTTATTTTTTCCCTTCACTCTTTCTATCCAGCAGACTGAAAAACAAGATTTGGAGATAGTGAATCTGAAACTCCTACAAAACTTAATACATTTACGCATATACCGAGATTACATGAGTAGTTGTCAAGCACATGTTTACTTGACAAGCACGTTATTCTCCATTTTATCCAGAGATCTGCTCCATGTTCAAGTTCAAGCACTGGAGTATCCAGTCCAGTCTTTAGCAGATTCCAGCCAGAAGCGATCTTATTGTGTTGGCTGACGTGAATAATAGCTTAGCCGAGATAAAGTTGCTGCGTGTGTGCTTTCCCTGAGATATGACATTTTACATAAGGCGTACCTTTTATGTAACCCAATGAAAATTAAGCTGAGGACAAACCCCTCTAATCATTATTACACTGAAGAAGTTTTCAATCCAGTATTCCAGGTTATATCGGAACATGCTTCGTTAATTACTCATAAAAGTAAGTGAAGCTGTTGTTGCTGGAGTGTGGCAGTAGTATGGCGTGAGTATTTCTGATCTGTACTCAAGGTCATCAACTTTAGAATACGCTTTATGAATACTTTTACTTGATATGAAATGTATTGATGTTATATAATGAATACTTAATACAAGGAATTACACCGTTAGCTCCTACATATCTATAGCTAGAAAATGTTATTTTAATTGCCGGTCAAATTAGAATCATTGTAATGTATGGTACAAAATAATATTAGTTAATTTGTGTTTTGAAAGTTAAGAGGGATGTAAACGATAGAACATTGCAAATTGCAACTTTAACATTGATGCTGGGAAATGATTTTTTCTGGTGCACAATGCACATGAACTATAATGATTGGAATTGGAAAATTATGCATCTTATAAATTCTAAAAGTAACTCCATGAAACACTTGGCCATATTTATGCAAAAACACTTGAGCGAATGAGTAATTTTCCTTGTGCATACGCTTGGGGCAAAGCGAGAAAATAATTTCAAAGGTGACTGACTGACAGTGATTGATTACTACGAACATGTCAAGTCTCGTTTGGGCAATATTGTCATTGGAAAGCAGGCCAATTTTGAGCAATTTTGTTGTATGAAATGTGAATAATATGTGAAGGATACATTGGGTGTCCGTCCGGAGTTCCAAAAATTCCAATCCAACGACAATAGTTCTCGAACTCTGGTCTAGCATAATTGATCTAACTACGCCGGTAGAATGCAGGCAGCGTCTCATCATTTTAAACTAACATTGTTATACAATGGCATTAAATAAGACAACAAATACCAAATGGCTCACAAAGTTTATATTTGAATGATCAAACCAACATGATTAAAAAATACACTGAGAACTACAGCTTACTGAAATTTAAGACGTTTGGAACGCAAATTCCTTTTATTTACGTAATCAAATAGAAACATTAATCGAATCTGGAAAAGCAAAACTACTTTGCTGACGCAGCAGCTTTACGCATTTGTGTCAAAGTGTTGGAAAGTTCTTCACGCTTCCTCTTGGCACGGATGTGGGTTCCGAGCTAAAAAATGAGAAATACAAAAAAATACGTTATCATTATAGCCCTCAGACCAACAATAATTAAACAGCGACTAAAATAGCGCCATAAAATTTAATGACATGTTCATGTTAATCTAAACGCTTACCCTTTTCTTCAAGAACTTAAGGGCCCTCTTGTCCTTAGAAACCTTTAACAATTCCATAGCCCTTTTTTCATAAGGTGCGTGTCCAACAACTTCTCTGATGACATCCCTTACAAATTTGTTGTGCTTGGTCAGCCTCTACAAAACAAACAAACAAAACATGACATTAATTAAATATCCAATTTACTAAATACATCACATCTGTGTTATTAACACAATGTCAACATCTCCCCCTCCATAATTAAACATCACCAATCATTAACTCATCTCATCCATCATAATTAACGTACTCCTCCAATTTATCATTTTAAAAATCACACAAACCACAATTCCACCCAGAGACCACCTAATTAACACCCAACACCCTCAAAATAACTGCTTAATTAAGTTAATTAGCAAACATATCAAATTTAATTTTTGCAACTTACTCCTTTCCTTGAAGCTGGCCGAGGCTGGAGCTTATTTTTAATAGTTTTATGACCTTTTTGAAGGCCAATCGCAATTTCCAGGCGAGGAGCCATTATCCCCAGTTAAACTAAACACCCAAATTTAATTAAACTTTAAATACTCCAAAAAACTAGTTAAATTTTCTTCACACCAGCACTCAGAGACTGCTTTACCGATCAAAGAAGACACACGCGGTATCCTAATGCACTGCAAATATACAAGCACAACCCAAGCTGCTTGAAAGGCAGCGCTGGTGCACCAACTCAGCTTTGGCAGGTGCCCGTCAGAGTGAGCCGCCACCTCAAAATCCAACCAGCCAAGCTGCTCAGCAGCAGATCTTGGAAAGCGCCAACCAAACTTAGTCTTGTGCTTTTGTTTACATTTTTTGGCAATTTTTTTTTGGGAGAAAGATAATTTTGAGTGGAAAGATTAGTTAAATAAGTTTAGCAAGTTTAATTAAGAAAGTTGTGAAAGTTGTAAGATATTTAAAGTAAAGACGATTAAAGTGGTAGTTAAAAAGGGAGGCTATTTAAGTGTGATTGATTGTTTTGGTGAGGGTGAAAAATGGAGACGGAATTTATTTACGAAACGGACTTAAGTGCTTTTGCACAAGCAGCAGCACAAGGCGTTCAGGTGCCGGTAACGGTGGAGGGAGGTCATGAAGTGGCTGCTGGAGAGATTCAGGTTCATTCGGAGGAAGTGCAAACACAACAGGTGGAGGGGTTGACGGAGGCGGAAGTGGCAGGTGAGATTTTAAATAAAATAATTAATGTTATCCTGATGGGCATTGAATAGTTTGCAGGGATTTTTAATTGATTGAATGTTTGTTAATGATTTGTTTACAGAAATAGACGCTACAGAGGCTGCAGTTGCGGGTATTCCGGTTCCAGGCTCAGCAGAAGAACTGCACCTGCAGGATGGACAAATTATTACGGAAACGACAGTTACTAGTGACACGGGGGATCTAATGGTAGGATTGTCAGCGGCGGATGCAGAGGTTGGAGCCCTTTTAAGTGCGGATCAAATACCTATTATGGCTGCAGGTTCTCATATTGTGCAACCGGATGTAGAAATCTCACCCGAGGATGAATTGAGGAGTAATGAAAGACTGGATAGATCGTCCCCTGACCTTTGGCCACAGAATTGTAAGCTTAACTATTATGACAGAAGTTCTAGTAATTACGGAAAGTTACGCAATAAAACTACAAAGTCAAGAAAACTTTATGTAAAAACATATCAAAGGTATTGACTTTTCAATGTTTATTTTCGTCCATAGTGTCTTCAGCAGCTCAACATATTTTAGCAAAGAGCGCCATTAAAACTGGAGAGTCAGAACATTTGGGAATTTGGGCACAAGGACTGGATCCTGAAGACATTAATCTTTTGCATCGTATGTATTGATAAACTTTTGGAGTTACTTTACTTTACTCGTTACTTTTATTGTATGATATTTATGTAATATGTCCGTTTGTGGGAACAAATTTAAACAATGGAAATATTATTTTGATGCTGCTTTTTATAGAGTTCGGTAGTCTCACATCCTCAAGTTTAGTGGAAGAAGTAAAAAAGCTGCAAAATATCGCGTATCAACTAGGTCTATATTTTAGCAAAGAGCGCCATTAAAACTGGAGAGTCAGAACATTTGGGAATTTGGGCACAAGGACTGGATCCTGAAGACATTAATCTTTTGCATCGTATGTTTTGATAAACGTTTGGAGTTCTGCAAATAATTGATCGTTACTTTTCTTGTATGATATTTATGTAATATGTCCGTTTGCGGGAACAAATTTAAACAATGGAAATATTATTTTGATGCTGCTTTTTATAGAGTTCGGTAGTCTCACATCCTCAAGTTTAGTGGAAGAAGTAAAAAAGCTACAAAATATCGCTTATCAACTAGGTCTAGAAGAATCAAAAGAGATGACCCGAGGGAAACTTCTACATGTACTGGACGAAGAGGATTCTACATCAAAAGTTAATGTTAGTCAAATGAGTCATTCATTATGGCAGTGATGATGGTGATCCAACCCCCGCGACGGTGAACAATGCACCTGTTTTGGATGTACATTAAGCTGGATAAATTACCTTTACGTAATTGTTTTTTTTGGAACGATGACAAACAGTGAGTAGATTAATTGTTTCAAATTAATTGAAATATGATAAAATTCGTTTTAGTTTTATTGTCAATTACTACGCATTGTTTAAAATCCATTTACACTCGCATTTGTCTCCTTTCTCAGAACTTTAACAAAGAAGCATACTATTTTAAAAGTGTGCCCGT